>JABASI010000632.1:0-34751 GCA_019776505.1 Tomocerus nigrus | reverse complement strand
TTATTCGTGCACATTTCATAAATAATTGCAAAGTGGACATAATATTGTAAGTACGCTATAGAAGGATGAAAAGAAGTAAATGGATTGGTGCATGCTGTAACATTAAGTAAACCGGTGAACCTATACTAACTACTATAACGAGAGTATATCTGTAATCATATAATATTATGCCATTTATATGTTAAGATTTAAGAAGTTATTGTTTGAGAAAATCAATACCTAAAAATTACACATCAATCGTAGAAATTATGTCTGCTACCTTTGACCATGGTAGTGTTTCTTTTAAATATCCCATTAACCTTTCTTGTACTAACAAGTTATTAAAATTAAGCATGACACAATTTAAATCAATGTTTGTCAAAAATTTAGCTATATCCATTTCAGTTTATGAAATGCTAAGAATAATTTGTTTTGTGTATTTTCAGTCATTTCAGTGTGCAGGCTTAAATATCTGTATAAAGAGTAAAAATAAGAGCTTGAGTTTCCGTGATTAGCCTGCAGATACCTAACTCATTACAAATTGCTTAAAATGTATAGAGTTTCTTGATATCTCCATTTTTAATACACGAATTTTAATATACTATTGGGCTACTAGTGTATAGCATGGTCCCACACATTGACACATTACACTAGGATCCCAATGTGTTGAATGTGAGACTTCAAGAAAATCTCTTCAATAATTGGTTAAATGAACTATATATAGTATATCTGTATAAAGAGTAAAAATAAGAGCTTGAGTTTCCGTGATTAGCCTGCAGATACCTAACTCATTACAAATTGCTTAAAATGTATAGAGTTTCTTGAGATCTCCATTTTTAATACACGAATTTTAATATACTATTGGGCTACTAGTGTATAGCATGGTTCCACACATTGACACATTACACTAGGATCCCAATGTGTTGAATGTGAGACTTCAAGAAAATCTCTTCAATAATTGGTTAAATGAACTATATAGTCTTGTTGTTGTGTCGTAGATGTCTAGAGTTACATAAATGTTATTAATTGTGTACCTACCATACTTTATGTGTATAATGGATTAGTGTAAATAATGTAATTGTGGATATTTGTAAGAGGATCCCCCATTATAATTCTAGATCATGTAATTACGCAAGTAATGTCAAAATTTAAAACAGATGGATCCAATTTTGGGTATACTAATAACATTGAGAGGAGGAGTAAGTGGTATGATGCATACTGTTCGTTTTGTCAGGATATTTTACGTTGCACTATGGATTGGTAAATTAGTGATGCTGAGGATGCATGTAATTGATCGTCTTGGCCCGGCAGGCCTGGCCTAAATGACGTGACACGACATGACATTCTATTCGGACCGTGACGAGAATTGACGTGACAGTAAACATCGCATCGTAACTTATCTCGTGTGTTTGTGTGCACAGTTTCTTAAAAGAGGCAAAGCTTTTAAGTCAGTGAATGATCTTTCGGGGTCTAGCAAGCTTAAAATAGAGCATGGAACCGAAACTGACTAAACCGTAGCCTGACATTCTACTGATGATCAACTTGTAATTCCCGACGTCAAAAGAAGGGAGAAACAATCTTTTTGCTTAGTTGGACTCGTCTTATCAATTTTCTTAGGCTGAATGAATTCGGTTAACTTACATCGTCTGCTCGTACTTTATCATTAATCCTTGGCAAGGAGCTCGCTTATAAGTCTATCCATTATCCTCATGGACTATATCATATTTTTTTCTTTTTCTCATGCTCTATATAAATCTTCTCCTCCTTAGTACCTCAATCCAGATGAAGAAAGAATAGTTGCTTGGAGAGACACAAAAAGCTTAGACTCCAGAAGAAGTTGTTACATTCTCTTTGGTTGACTTCTTAAGTATCTTTTTTATCTTCCTCTCTGAGTATTATATCTGTGCACACACACAATTAAAATTTGAGCCCTTAAATCAACAAAACAAAAGTCATTAAAGTTTCCATCAATCTCAACATACATTCTATATATATGGGAAGGACATATATTTATTTCTTTTCCTAACAAGTAGGTCTAATTGACCATACCGTTTTTCTGTAAATACCTATTAGGGAGTAGTTATGTACTAGATGATAAAACTTTCTCGACTTATGTTTGTATTATTATCTTTATAACGGGAAACATAAAATATCTTTGTTTATATTCAAGCAAACCATTAAATATCCATTAGTGTCCCTTATAACAAATGTCTACAAGTAACCAAAACATAAACCAGTGCATTGTTACTTCCATTTATGTTAGACTAATGAATGACTAATGGGTAGCAATTATCATTCCAACGAGAAGTACAACAGAAAGTAAATTCTTTAAATATTCTGTTCACTATTTTCCTTTTTCAAGTTCTGCTAATATAGAGGACAGAAATGGGAAGACGTTCAAGAAACTGCAAGGAAAAGATATCAATAGAAAATATTCGCACATTAAAAAAGTATGATGTAAGTATTTATGAATTTAACTAAGAGGAGATGTTGTCTCGATCTCTGCACTTACGTTTCGTTATGATGAAATTAGCTCAAAATTTTATTTCTCTTCTAGAAGAATATGAATTGTTTGTTTATGAGAATCTATAGGTATTATTGATTAATAAATGTCAGCAACGGGATGGTCATTGGAAGTTAGATAACATAATCCTGATTTATGACATGGTTGATGGTTCATGATTATGTAATTAGCTTGTATCTGCAAAACAGAGACATAAATAAAACAAAGAGGTAAATATATAAAGTTATAAAAGTAAATATAAGGAAATGTAGTAATGTTTTGAGTTATACCTGGAACAATTGTAGTTTCGAATCCTTATAATATACAATGTTTATCTATTTGTGTCATCTTGTGACGTAGCATTGTAAAATCTAACATAAAATACACAATTATCTGGATAATGTACGATACCTAAGGTAAAATGCACTGTGTAAAGATAATCCATGTAATTAATTAGTATTCTTTTTGTCAGAGAGCCAAATCGAATGTCGACATGTCCAAGTCTATGAAACTTAAGATTAATATAATAAATTTTGTATGATCGATCCCTCGCTCGAATTCAATCACCACTTTCATTTCATTTAAAATTGTGCAAATTTATTTTATATCATTGCTTATTCCACGGTTTGATTTTTCATCTACATGAATTAAAATATTTTGTTGAGGTGCACATTGGCTGGACACGTTAATAAATAGCAACACAGAATAAATTAGTTTTTAACCCCACATTTGAATCCCCAAACCGATACACATTCATACATACAAGTAAAGTATATCATACATGTATTACATATATTTTTCTCTACGTAATAAATATCTTTGCGAAATTTATTTGCATCGAGGATACAAATACGAGTATAATATTTCCGATAAAATACACCATGATATTATTATTTAGCTATTACATTTCAAGTTTTATACCAACAAAGTATCCGCATTTGGTAAGCAGATTTAACTACGAGTTATGATATAAACATGTTGTTGGAATTATAAGTTATTACTAGAATGAGTACCTACAATTATAATATTTATATTTACTTATGGATATACATATATCAGCTGAATTAAATGCCCTAGATTACGAGTTAATATTTGCATAGATTTGGCTATCACACAGTCCATTACATTGTAGGAATACACCGATATTTCAATAATCATGGTGTGATTTTCAATTATTTCCGAAACTAATCAAGTCAAGGTAAATATCAATCCTTTTTACAATAAGGACATGCATTTATTATAGATACAAGCTACAGGACAAGATCAGTAACTATTATTTTTCGAATGTAGATAGACAATAAAAGGTAGGTACGATTAAAATCTTAGTCCTACGTGGAGGTAAAAATTAAAGCCCTATCTTGTCATGATTTCTACAAATTTGCAAAGAAATATTATCTTTCTTAGAACATTCATCATAATAATTAGCAGTGGCTACAATTTAAATATTTTTATCCCTAATAACTAAATATATTTATTTATACAGACATATTTACAGTAAAATTTACAATACACATTTCTATGATTGCACCATTATTTTCTGTCGAGTCACGATTCCTCAATTGGAATATAGCAACGACATTTGAAATACTGAATAGGCTGATGATGACGTATAGTTTAACAGCTAGCTAGCTAGAGCTAACACTACAGAAAAGAAAAGGTGAGTTGACAATATAATATGGAAGTTTGCCTGGACATTATATTTTTCGATCTTCTTATATTATGCATAACAAATAATGAGCTAGAACAGAATTTCGTAGATATCTCGTGTATGTATTTATATGAACTGAAACAGTCCATAGAGATAATTAGGAAGAGATTTTAAAAATAGTTTTTCGCTCCACAAATTAAATGTTGATACTCGGTTCCTTCGCCGTAATTTTCTGATCGAAAAAATCTTAACGACGGCTTCTATTCATCAATCATCGCCATAAAATGACCATAATAATAACGGGACATCAGTACAGAAGAGAGTTAAAGAGAGGGGCTATGTTCTTGGATTGAGAACGTCTTTCAAAATGGAGTTGCTTCGATCCGACTGATTGAAAACAGGAAGAGACATAGAAATTTCTGAGACGCCAGTCGCAGGAGGTGTTGAATTTCGAGGAGCTGAGGAATCCCCAGAGACAGAACTGGAACCAGCCGGAGTTGAAGAGCCACTCGACTGAAATGAGAATTAACGACAGTTCATTAGTATTCAAACACTCCAACAGTTTCATTGACACTTGGCACAGAATTTCGAATCAGGGTCTCTCATTCGAGTAACATCAGAGAGAAAAAGGGAAATCTCAAGAAGACTAGCTAGCTGGTTTATTTTCATTAAGACATAGCCAGAGAGAGAGAGAGAGAGAGCGAGAGAGTAGTCACACAGACTTTTCAACATTAAAACAACATCAAGACTGGAATCTCATATCGTCAAAGGAAAACTACCTACTAATTGTAAGTAGAGATACGAGAGAGTTTAAGAGTTTAAGGTACGTACGTATAGTGAGGAACAAGGTACATTACTTATTAGCGTTAGCTATGAATTATACACAGGTATGGTATAAGTCTAAGGTATGTACACTGGTGGAAATGAATCGGTTAAGTAATAGTTAAAATTTACATGCTTTCGGCACATCACCTCAGACTTTCTCTCTGACTTGAATAAAAGCAACGTTGGTTTCATTTCACTCGAACTTACCCTAGAGTTCCGCCGAGTCATGTCGGCAGGCATTTTCATCTCCACTTTCGGCTGCGACTCGTTTTCCAAGAATTTGATGAAAGCTTCAGATAGGGACTGAAAGTACAAAAAATTCCATTCTAATTAATTCACACAGAGAAAGAGAGGGAGAGACTAACAGGAACACAAAACTTTTCTTACGGAATTAGCTAAAACCACCTAGATTTTTCCTAACTACCAAGCTAACCTAAGAAAAGGTAGGAAACCATGCAAAAATAAATAGCTGTTATGTTCACTACGAACGTTTCTCCTACACTAAAAGCACAGAGAGAGAGAGGGAGAGAGGAGGTAGAGAAACTTTAATGTTACTACATGGTAAAGTTGGGGAAGAAGTGGCAACAAAAGAAAAACTATTTGAGAAAACAATGTTAATTTCAGTACTCGGACCAGAAACATAGAAAGAAAGATATAATACAGCGTCCTATTTTAGGAGGAGAGAAAAAGCTTTTACCTGTTTCTCTCCAGATGAGTCTGCCCTAAATGGCCATAATGATGTTGCTTCCAGTCCCGTTTTCTGTCGATCCTCTCTATTGAAATCCAAGACGGTGGCAATGATCCGCAAAACTTCTTTCCTTTTGTCTCCCGGTGAAGAGAAGTAGCCCACGATCAAATTCTTCACCAAGTACCTGCAATTCATTCAAAATACAAACACACAATGTCATTACATCACACTAATTTCTCTCCAACAACTTCATCACAGGAAACATATGTAAAATCATCCATAGTGAGCAGAGAATTCTTCTGCGTCCTAGTCTCTCTCTAGTAGAGTCATAAAATAACATACTAGGTACGACAAGGCTAGCTTACTCTACTTACAAGGACTATAAAATATTTTCGCGAATATTTGCACCAAGCAAACAAACTGCCGACAACTACTACTAACTAACATGCGCATAGATGTTTACGGTGCACAAACACTAATGCATTTCACCTCTTACAACGACACGGCCCTTTTCTCCTTTATTTTCCTTCCCATTTACTAACTCTGTGATCATGGATAAACAGCCAAAAACAAAACCTTCGGCAAATATTTTCATTTATCTTCAGTTTATCCTATAGATGAGAAAGTGCTTTCCACTATCTACTTACCTACTCTCACTACACACATCTTAATGCATCTACCAAAAGTTATTCTTATATAACATTCCCACATAATTGTACCTACGCCACAAACTATCATTTCAATAGAGAGACATTGCATTTCCCTTTTACTCTGCCTGTGGATTGAGATGCCCAGGTCTTTTACTCTTTTAACTCTTGTCATTTCAATGTAATCTAAATAGATGAGCCCGTATCATAATAATCCTACTACTAGTATACGCTAAATATTATACAACAGACACAGAGAGCGAAAGCACAAAATATACAGTGGCTATAACCAGACTTGTCTTTCAATCTCAATCTCCAATAATAAATTCACTTTGTATGTAGAGTATACATATATAGAAAGTATATGGCTATATAGTAAATCGTTCCTTAGGAGTGTGTGTGAGAGAGAGAGAGAGAGAGAGAGAAAGAGTGTCTGGAGAAAGCTAGAATACGATTGCTTCCTCTAACAATGTCTTCCCTACTTACACAGAGATAGGTTACCTACTCCTGCATACAGATACTTAAGAGGAGAAAGCACGCTGGAGTACTTACATAAGTGCATTCGTCCATGAACACGTCTGTCAAGAAAGACTACAGGACACTACGTTTCCTTTCCCTTGCGTGCTCCTCCAGAAAAGAAAATATGGAGCATTAACAACCACTGGAGAAAGAGAGCCTACCTCTCTCTCTCTCTCCCCTACATAATATCACTCAGCCCCGCTATGTCTCTATTTTGTGGCTCGTTTACCTTTAAAGCACCACAATGATATATATAATCATAATGGCCCTACAACAATATCCACGACAATCTTTAACTTTCTAAAGTAAATAACACACATACATTGAGGATAAGCATCTGCCTCTATAAAAAACCAGCGCTCAACATCCACAAACAGATGTGACACCATCTACTCTACAGAGACCATTTACTTTACTCCCTTCCTGACAGTTATATTGGAAAATAGGGAAAATGTCTAGTTATGCCATGCCCTGTATACTAACTCCCTCCTAAGAACTACAAACAAAAACTAAACATAAAATAATGCATGTAAACTAAAAAGGAAAACTTTTCTACAGATGAGCATCTTACATCTACAATTTAACATTTTGGTGACATTGTGCCACATTCATTTCTCGAACTGACTATATAAATTCATAAAGTATTTTTCTCACATTTAATACAGTGCCTAGAAAATCCCTAGCTATAAATACAAAGTAGTATGGTAAATATACTTATACTTGAGTAAGAGTACATTTCTTTCTTAAAACTAACTCATTTTTTTTTGTTATAAGATAAGGTAGAAAGAGGATTTTTGAGTTTTCGTTGTATTTGGTAGGGAAAATAAGGAGTGTGCATGGTGCCTGGTGCCAAGGTTTTGCCTACTGCACTAGAGTAGAAGAAAGGGGAAGTGAAGTGAATATATATGACTATGTGTATGAACTGGACTGAACTGAAGTGAACTAAACTAACTACACACTTACTATTGACTACACAGGTACATCTTAGAAGATGTAGGTTTAGAAAAAAAATATCTCAATTGTGTCCAAGGATATTAGATATTGCATACATAGAGCGAGACAGATATATGTAAGGTTCGTTCCATCAAGGACTCACCGATCAATTTTACCATCCAGGTTGTTGGCTACTTCCTCCATTTGGGATTTTAGCTTGAAGACTTCAGCCTCCTTCTCTTGCACTGCAACAAAGACACATAGTCAACACACAATAAGATTACAATCACATAGCACAGGAATAACATAGGATAGAAGTAGTAGAGGGCATCCTTGTGCAAGTGTCTACTGCATGTAAACACCACAGATAGAGATTCTGTGTAGAGAGAATAGGTAGAAAAACAGTAATTTTACCACACACAATCCCGTATCATGATAAATAGAGATAGAGAATGGGATCTATAGGTATTATATGTATATAGGGGGAGCGTTGAGCGTATCATGTCCTTTATTTAGTTTTCCAGTCTAAATCTGCCATATATTCTTTGTGTGTAGTGGCCAAGCCACTTTTATACTCTCATTGTCATTTGGTGACCTGAGGACAAAGGAGCTCAACCAAAAGGAACCTCTTCCCAGACTAAATAAATATAAAGGAGCCTGGACTGAAATAATCTACTTATACGTACTTACGTACGTAGATGCTATTACTCTAACTATGTACTATCTCCTTATTCCCAAAAGGTCCCTTTCAACGCATACACCTCCCTTACGTAAACGGATCGAGAATGCAGAACAATCTAAGTGCCTCAGCCCAGCTACTCAAAGTGTAATTGGTTAGAAATAATTTTTCCCTCTTTTCGACATTACCTTTTATAAGGTGGCATAATATGAACGGAGAGAGAGAGAGAGAGGGAGAGAGAGAGAGAGAGAGAGAGAGCGAGGTGAAAGCAACTAGGTCACGTCCCTATTTTTAGCTTTAATGCTGATTCTATATTCCAGACAGATTCTACAGTGAAAGCCTGTCTTGGCATTCACAAACATCCATCCCTGCCTCCCTCCCTTCCTACTCTGCATACCTGTTTAATTTATGAACAACAAATTCCCATTTGAAAATATCTCCACAACTAAACTACGTAGTCCCCCAACAATCTTTTCCTCCTAAATAATTGTATCTTGTTTTTATCATCTTATGATAACGTATTGCTTAACATGTCAAGAGTCGTGCATAATTTATTGTTAGTCCAATTTACTTTCCCCGTCTACAAGTAGCTAACCATTTAGAGTTCCTTCGTTCGTTCGTTCTTTCTTTCTACAAGACATGGAGATGTAGCCTTTAAGTTTTGCTCAAAAAAAACAGATGAACTTTGTAGGATGATGAGGAGACGATTTATTTAATTTCAATGCTTTCTTTCTGTCTTCCAAATAATAGTTATATAATTCCAAAAGGAATACAAGTATTAGACAGACACTGGCTACTTCAATTATCCAACCAGTACCTGACATAATACTCATATCCCCATGTGGAAATCTCATGCTTCTTCAAGGTAAACATCACAGATCATGCCAGGGTTACAGGTTCGAGGAGGAGCAGTCAAACATCCAATAACCAACAGAAATTCTGTATGCACGCAATTCAACGAACGATGACGCTCTTCAAAATAACTTCATTTCTTCTTAACTCACAGGAGAACACAAGAGTCTGAATTCTTTCGCATTCCATACTTAAATCAATTACATAACAATAACGTAATAAAAAACAATCAAACCATAATGAGAAAAACTTATTCAACGAGCAATACAAAATAATACTGCCATTTCCAAAATATCTTATTACAAACTACACACCAACAAACAACAAAATACTAAACTTAATGTTAACTTATGTCTTAGGTCTACAAAAAAACTTTATAACAATTAATAACTCATACACAAGTAAAGTAAGTATAATATTAAACCATAGAGTCATTACCATATTAAGCATAACACTATTTCATAAGTAGAAGAGCTAAAGTAATCTTTAGGAAACGTCCAGGGGGAATAATAACCGTGAAATAAATTCCATTAACTAATATCTTTCCATCATTTAAAACAAGAGGCACACTTTTATATATTTAAGAGGCTATCATCCATCTTTGGCAAACATTTATTCATTTTTTCCTAGCATAAAAAAGGGAATTAAGCCACAGTATAATGCGAGTTTAACTACAAGATAAGTGGTATGGTTCCCAAGTATAATAGTAGTAAGAGCTACGGACAAGAAATAGGAAGGAAAATAAGAAATAGCACACGTATGCAATCGATTTTTAAGATTCAAAATTTAAGAGCTACAATTTTCGTGCCATAAGTAAGTAGCAGTGAGTTAAAGCATGCTTTTAGCATAGCTTTTAGTAGAAATCATTGTATGTCATATTCATATAGGTAGTCGAATCTAAAGACTATGCATAGAGGCAGAGAATGAAGCATATAATTTCTGCGGCGTTTGTTACGAAGCGAGTGTAACCTCTTCAGTTTCATAAAATCATTATGACAGATAAATAATAAATAGATTCAGTTCGGCATTACCACAACAAAACAGAGGGCAAACTACATAGGATTCCTACCACTGTCAATTTAGAAAGCTATTATTTTAGGCATTTAATATTGATTGGACGGCTAGAATTGATTTTCCAGTTACGTGGAATACACAAAACTCTTGCTCTCCATTTTCTTCTACTTTTATTTATTGGTTTACTTTGCCTTTTCTGAATATTATGTATACTTACTTAGCCAAATACATATTTGCCACATTTAAGAATTTGTCCTTCTAGCTCCTACCAACTACCAACCAATTCCTACGCCTATCTAGTTAAAGGCATTTATTGTTTTATTCCCAGGCTCTTAAAAGGCTGTACATTTTGTTTCTGCGAAACAGAAAGTTACTTAGATAACTTATTTAGTATAACTTTGAAAGTTTCAATTTCCGTTCGACTAACTGTTCCGAGGAGCTGAAAACTAAATTAAATGGCGAAAAGGAGAGCGAAAAGGATTCTACATATAAAGCCACTATTTAAAATGCTCTTTTCTTCTGAATGAAGTGTACGTGATTTAATTTTATCTGTAGACATGAAATATTCAATGAGATTACTAAAGAAGCATTCGATCGTATCATCTGCATTACCGAACCATTGCCAACACTTTTACCATCTCAAAACTCCTTCAAAGAGATGCTCAACAGATAGTGTTTCAGACTTGTACATTTCATTCAGATGCATAACCGAATAAAGCTGAGAATTCCCAAACAAGTTACGTACAGAGTTTACAGGGTTAAGAAGCACACGGATATAATTTATTTATTCAGCCACTAGAACATCTATTTAGTATTTACTGATTATCTGATGTGCGCTCTTCTTTGATGCGCTAGACAAGCAATTATCCTGTCGCGTGCCTTGCACTTTTATTAGATTACAACCAAACCTCCAAACTTGCAACTCTCCTTTATAATTATGATGAATCGCAAGAGAAAGTAATTAAAAACTTTACTGCAGCTGTCACGAGCACACACAATTTTACTTTCTTCCGTCATCAATTATATCCTAACAGTATATCTACTGTTGAAAGATCCTCCTTTTATAGATACCATAGCCCTTGCTACTCTACAATTCAATGTTCAATTAACGACAGCATTATTTATAAACGGCTCAACTCTATAATGCATCTCATTGTGTGATGATCGTCTCTAGACGGTGACTTACAGCGTTATGCAACGTTCTTTCATTTTAATCGCATCATACTAATGCCATCAATCAACGAAAGTCCAACCATTTCAAGTAACAGAATCATCTTTATTATTTAGTTCATGCCTTTGCGTCGTTGCCAATTCTAAGCATGATGATTATGACTCCTAAAAATGTCATGTAGCAATGAATCGCCTTATAACATGCGTTTACTAAGGATACTCATGTTTTGTGATTTTCAACCCAGAAACAATATATTTCTTGCATATTTGAATGGTTTTGTATATCAAATTCAATAAATACTAGGTATAGGTACTAACTCTTTTAAATCTATCATTTCATACTTTAGTATAGCTTGCATTTCTTTTCCATGATAATTATTTTATGATTTTTATATTTGATTATTTCATGGCCAAATTAACAAATACCTACGCAAAAAAGCAAAGCAATTTTTTCCTATATGATGCAACATAGATATCAAAGTAGCAATATTATGATGAAATCTCTTGTCAGAATCAGGTTCTGTATGAAAGTACATAAAAGTACAATTTTCCCATAAGTGATAAGCACTTGCATTTCTAACTAGCTCTTCTAATCTATCTTTCAAAATGCCATTGGTTAGTTGATATGATATGAGTAATATGATGGGAGAGAGTGAATGCAGTGAAAGTGTTTCGCACACAACGTACTTGAAAGTAAGTGACTAAAGTAAGAGTCTGTATGGTATGAAATGAAAGGAAGGGGTAATAGAAAAGGTAAAAGTATATGATAGGTATAAGTTGTAGGTTGATGGGACGATGCACCTAAAATTGAACTCAAATCCTCCCATCACATCCATTTATAAGTGCTAGATATTAACTGAGCTGAACTCAACCCGAAAATCTCTGACTACCTATATATGTACGCTTACACTTACTGTACTCAACTCAGGCAATCAATTTAATTTTTCTTAGTCACGACAACAAGCTAAAAGCTTCAGCCTCAGCTCTTCCATGAGCCCACGCCAAAAACCTAACAGTGCACAGAACCGAGAGAGAATTCTACTACCAGCTACCAAAACTATGCTTTTATAGCTCGAAAGGTAAAAATGTTCTTGTACGACTATCTCTATACACTTACGTCAATGTATTAAAGCCTGGGATACACACATTCAAAATTGCACGGTTAAATCCAAGAATATAATAATACATATTATATCTGCTACATATAAAAGTGATATGCTCAATAGAGCTGATTCAACCCCCTGCAGAGCTTACTTATGATAACTAAGTAGCAACTTAGAACTTAACTAGTGTGCAATGTGGAGCCCGTATTTCTAGTGCCATACATAATATCTACAGGTTAATCATAATCTAATATCCTGCATATATGTACATACCTTGACTTTTCATACTATGCTATATAGATAAGCCATTATCTCATAAAAAAATAAGAAACCAGACATAACCGTAAGCTTATGAAAAGAGTTTTTTTTATAGAAGATTAGATTATTATAGCATAGAGTAAAGAGAAGAAGAGAAGACACCTAAAAGCTTAGCTACATAAGAGTCTCTCAAGTCTCTTCTCATTTATTACTCTTTGTTAGCAGCAAGACAGTATAATACCTCAGTAATCTGGAAAAATGCAACTTCCAATTCAGTTTCCATTCCATTTCATCGGGTTTACCTCTTGGGACGCTAGCATTAAACCTACTGTACGAAACTCTAGACTCATTATCTTCCAATTTGTCTCCCCTTCCTCATACCACACCAAAACTTACACATAATATTCTATCTCTATATTACAGTCATTCGTTGAGAAGAGAATCATGCACGATTGTCAAAATGCTCTCAAATCATTGAAATAATACATACAGAATGTATAGTTGAGACAGAAATGACAGAAATCAACATCAATCAAACTGATTCATGGTTTTAAGACTCTTTCCATTTGGCATGCTCATTAACTTTTCAATCTTAAGAATCCTTTATACCATTCCCCACACTTACCGTGGTAGTTATGTACTTTTATTCTATATTACTACACAAACATCAACAGTGTATATCGTACAATATAAAATATTTACAAATCAATGACTAACAAAATTATACACATCAAGATTAATAGTAGTAATAATACTAAACACTAAATAAATATTAATCTAGTAGTAATAAAGAAAGTAACTCAAGTAAAGACTATAACAAGACATTGTCTTACATAACAAACAGAAGTTAAACATTAACATTAATAAACGTGCAGAAGAAATTTTAGTTGCAATTATAAAATGTTTTAACTATAATAATATAAGTAAAGATAATAATAGTAACATGAGAATTAGACAGACAGGCAAGACATAAAAATTACAATGCTATTGTTATAAAATCGTTAACCGCTACAGATTAAAATGAAATCAGATTAATAAGTAGTATGTATTAGATGAATAGTTAAAAGTTATCAAAAGACAAATGAATATCTATCTATAGAGTAAACACAGAGAAAAGTAAGTAATTAAGTAAGATATATCCGAAACGGCCGAGATTAGTAACATCTCATGGATGGAATGGCAGGGCATTGGCATTGCACAATGTCAAGTCAGCAGCTGAATAGGCAGTTAGTGTACAATAAAGTTCTATGAGAAGCAGATGAGCGGAGAGAGCCCAATAATAGGAAGAATGCATTAGCCGTGGGCCAAATCTCACTGAGCAACCCGAGAACCGTCGTCCTCACCCTACTCTTCCCAAAGGGAAACTTCAGGATCCGACCAAGCACATGTCTCTGAGTTACCAAATGAGATTAGTCCAAGCAACTAATATATTAGTCAATCGTATTGTTTTACAGCAGACTTATTCAATCCGAATGTGTACCGTATCTTATGGAGCTGTAGTAGTAAGTAGCAGAGTTGTGAATATCGAGCAGTAATGTGGTAGACAGTAGTAAATAATAAGTTAAGTATATTATATGTTAGTGAAGAGGGAAACTGGAAGTGAAATCAAGAGCCTCGCCACATAATAATATAGAGAAATATATAACTTGCCAAAAAAACTAACAGTTATACTAAGTTAAAAACTAATCTATCTATTTACTATGGCTATATTATATGTAAATTGAAGCACAAAAATCACCCAGTCTTTCAAAAAATGATAGAATAATATTTATATCTAACAAAAATAAGAAAACTGTACAAAGGAAATAAGTGAACTGAACAAAGAGACAGAGAAAAGTTATTATAGGTAGTAATTCTACAATACACAAATATTATAACAAAAAGAAAGTCAAAATGTTAATAAATCTATAGGACTATATAGAGAGAAAGAAAGAAAGTAGTTAAGAGGAAAAGTCACAGTTGTTGTCACTTGGCCATTTCCAGAACGACTGACTACTACAATGACTTGTCCACAGGAAGGAAGACTCGAAACTTGATTTTATTTCAAAGAAATAAAAAGAGGAGTCGGCAGACATGGAGACATTTACAATTTAGCAGGACAACGTACTACAGGTATTAAATACACTCGTTCTACGTATTGGTAGAGAGAGAGAGAGAGAGAAAGAAGGGAAATAGATAGGATACAGTACACATTACACTTAAACACATCCAAACAAAATAAAGACTTCAGTCCCCATGCAATAAACACTGGGAGGGTAGCCAATCAACTTCTATTTACTTATTATACAGTTTATACTATATCTCTCTGCATATAAACACAGAGAGAGAGAGAACCTATCTATCACCCACCACTCTCCATATAAAACTAACTAATATTATATGTATGAAAACTAAGAATTCATTTCGAATCATTTAACTCTACGTGTACTTACTATTTACGTATGATATGCCCTATGTATGCAATGCAGAAATAATCCATAATATTCCCCGTATTATTATCCATACATACACACATTCCAAATATTCTAGTATATGTAAACTAAAATCAAACTCAACTAAGTAAAAACACCCTCAAGCTTCATCATCAATTATTCGCAACCTAATGAAATGGTCATCTCAAATATGCGCAGCTACTAGCATTTCCTTTCCACAATATTGCCAGCCCTGGACTGATATTAGCTTAGATAACAGAATGACAGTACACATTATGAGAGAGGACGAGCATAGCTCCTTTCCTTACCCTTTCCACAACACACAATCCCTTTTTAGTCGCTTATTATTCTGAGGTAATTCTACACATTGCCCACTTTACATATACACCAGTGTTTATTTCCACCTACCTAAGACAATATAATATTACACATAACTACGTAATACTCCTATAATATACGTGTGTGCATTTCACAAAGATACAGATACCTTTTACATACATAAAATAATGCACACGAATGTAATGAAGTAAAAAAAGGGAACCCCAGCCACGCTATACATTTACACTATGTAAACCACTCGTGTTTTACTTATAACCTGAATACAGTACAGAAAGAGACAGAGCCAGGAATCCTTCTTTCCTGTCCTGCGATGGAAATTCGTGCCGACAACCCAACCTAAACCTCTAAACACTCCTCGCTAATGGACAAGGATGATATTAAATTCAAAAGGAAGGATAGTAACTCGACGACTACAAACACAACTGTGAACAGAACTAAATTAGAGTGAAAATAATATTATATATTCCTTTCCATGACTTTCGCATGTGGCCACAGAAGTGATGCAACTAAGTACACTCATACTCAATGCAATCCCAAAAGTCCCAACAATATCCCTTCATTTTCTGTACTCTACTCTACATTCTGCATATCAATAGGCCATAAGAAAAGACAAACACTTTTCTACCACAAATTGTCTGCCATGACAAGTATGTCTTCTGTCTTTATATGTCTCGCCAAGTCTGCATTCGCGGAGTTTCTCCCATGTCCATGTTCATACTCCCAATCCCAACTTATAGTACTATGCTAACCACTATACTTATTTACTACTGGGATACTGAAACTGAAATGTAACCCTTTATTAACATTTCTATTTATGCCCATTGATTTTCTCTCTAGAATAGATAATCGACACTGTGACTACTTAAGTTAGTAAGTAGCACTATCATAATATTATAGACAGAGACAATAGCCTGACTAAATACAAGCTCGAATTAAACACTTGTTCACGATTCGATTCAAGAATTTTCACGAGTCACTAAATAACACAGAGAAACGATTGCTTTTACTTACGTCTGCAAGAACGAATAAGCCTATGTTTTAACAAACATATATCCAGACCAGATACACTTTCATTCTTACATTTAGGTGATACATGTCCATTTACATATTTCAACAATAGTACCTATCTGCGTCAATAAGGGGCATTCGCATAATGCAAATAAGTTTCCGCATCATTTTCAATTGAAAGAGTATTACAACCACTCTCTCTCTCGTCTACATGTAATTTACCTAGATCATCATATTGGTATCTAGTATCTACTTATTAAATGGTAATAATATTACTCCCAAAGGGAAAATAATACCTTTGAACAAGTCTTCAATTAATGCCCATAAGTCTTATCGTATTAGCTCCCTATTCACGTGTCGCATTAGCACGTAACAGCACAGTAGCTCACGATAAGTCATTTCCCAAGTATGCCTCCCTACACAAGCATCCCTAAATTCAGGTGCATACTATTGACAGTAACAGACGTCTGTTAACAATGGTCTAACAATGTAATATGGAAATTACTAGAGAAATGTTGTCGAAATACAAACACAGTAGGTAGACAATTCTATTAATGTTGCTCTATGCGAATGATCAGTACGTTTATGTACTTCATCTCAGATGTCAGATGACAACAGTACACAAAGAACACTCGGTCTAGTTTATTACTATTAGGGCACCATATATTATATCATTACGATTAGAAATGAGTAACAAGAGGATTTTGATGCGTCTAATAAGGTACTTGTATGTAAATGTTGCTATATAGAATTAGTTGCATCCAGTTGTAGGTACACTTGTGTGTGATAAATGTAGAGAGAGGGAGAAACTATGCGAAAAATAGAAGAGTAAACAAGCTTTCTATATATTTGTTTCTATTTTCTGCTGCTGAATTGACTCTACAGAATATGATGATTTGGCTCATTTAAAAATGCATGGAAATTTTTAAGCCAAGCTATACTATGAATTTTAGGTCGAGCATATTTTATTTGAATTATTAGCATTATTTTCAGCCGTTGAAGAAATATAGATAGACGAATGCATGCATGCAGCCTAGCAGAACACAAATGGATGAGACACACCTGCATGAGGATACGGAGATGGAAAATGCAAACAGAACGTTGATAATAACGCAGTCAGTGAGTTGAATAATAAATAGGTACATACACAAAGTAACGATATTAGACAGTGAAGTAAGCCACGCTAAGTGTACATACAGAACATTTTGCAGCCAATTCCATCGAATTAACGATTTTGCACAGAAAGAGCTACAAACAAGGCGATACAAAATAAATATAATGATCATGATAATTGTATAGGTAAACGAAATTGGAATAATAAATACATATATACAGCAATCAATATATGTCAACACAATATCCTGCTTTGCTATGTATACGGCAAGCTAATACATAGCTAATGATATTGATATTGATCATATTTGTATAGTACTTTAGAATACAAATAAACAAAAGTATATACACTCTAAAGGGTATATATAAAGCTACCGATATTTCTAATCTAATTCACGTAATCGAAATTAAAGTATAGCTACATCACATATAAATGCTAAATAAACTGATAACTAAAATTATAGATAAGTATATAAGTACATACATCAAATCATACATAGCTAACTTAAAAATGATATATAGAGGCAATCAAAATAATAATAAAAAACGACAGACGATTAGAAAAGGATGATGAGGAGTGAAACACAACGATGAGATTTAGAGCGTCCATTTTACATGAGAAGCCGTTTTTCTGGGTCGTCACTACAATACGTTGAAGTTTACTGCACAGATACGGATGCGTGTGTGGATCGTCTGGACAGTATCAGTAGGTGACTTGGGATTCGAGACAAATGCAAGTTAGCACTGCCATTAAATAAACCCAAATTACCAACTGATATTTGACACTCGATCACATGCAAAGCCATCAAATTAAAACGACAACAGGCATAAAGTCATCCTTGCGACTTCATTTCAATTCATGAGCTACAGCCAACGAACTAACAAAGGAATCTCAACGTGCAAACCAAAAACACATTGGTTAATGGTTCTGTGATTTGTGATGTGATGTGATGCCAATGGAAAATACCAAAGATTACGTTTCCCACGTTTAAACTTATCTAATTCTGGTGAGTCGTAGTAATTATATGCTTCTAATTGTAAGTTGACACAGTTTGGATTCACGAGCTGCGTACATCATTCTAATACAACTTCTCTATTCCATATAGAATTACAGTACTAGTCATGATAGTAATGACTAAAGCATTTTGTGCTAGTTAACAAATTATCAGAGAATATTTGCAGGAATAGTCATACTATGTATATGTTCATTGTCTACAGCCACTGATGCCGTAGTTTAGGTAGTAGAATTGTTTTAGGAGTTGTAATGATTGTGATTTTAAGAATTCGTATTTTTTCTTTCGTTAGATTGAAGTGTCAACGCTTAGTATACGTTGACTCATAATTTATCGTAGCATTTGATTTTAGGAAAAAAAAGTTTTGTCATGCAAAGCACAATGAACGTACCTTGTGTTTTAAGCTGGGTAATTATGCGTGTTTTTTCTTCAATTTGCAAATTCAGCTGTTGGGCAGCGTCTAAGCCAAATCTAGCCTTTTCTAATAGGGCCTTCTCTGTTTCTAATTCTCCTTTCACGGCTTCATAGGCTGCTTTCAATTGTACCATCTCAGTTTTAGCAGCCTTTTCAATTCCAGCAATGTCAGACTCTTTTTCTGAAACAATAAAATTAAAGTTTGATAATAACTGAATCAAGAACAATAATCAGAATATTTTGGTAATATGAGTAAATACGTAAGAGCATATGTAAGAGTCAAACATTTTAGTGCTTGATTTGATTTTTGTCGATAGTAGCCAGACTATTGACCATTAATTTCCAGACATACCAGATATTTATAAGAAAAGGAACAGGAATGACTTTTACGTTCATGTTAACGTTGAATATCAAGGGAAGAGCATTCATTTCATTTAGCCTCACCTTTCTGAAATTGTTCGAGGACAAAATGTAGATTTTGGAGCTGGGCATTCAACTTTTGCAACTGGTCCTCCAGTGACAAATTTTGAGATCGAGCAAAGTCTCTCTCAGCAGCAAGTCGTATAATTTCATCACGAGAATCTCCATTCCGCTCACTAAAGCAAATGTCAGAAAATCATGTAAGAAAAGCAATTCAGTCCAATCAATCTTAAATTTAGCCAATAAACTGATCGTCTCATTATTTATTTGTAGAAAACGATTTAGCTTTTACATTTGTCTGCCGAGAATCCTTTACCGGATTCAATTCTCAGCACCAATGTTCATTTAACCCTTTGTCAATAGCTTTAAATTATAATGTTCCCACATCATTCATAATGCACAACGTCCCTGCCTTAATAATGTTTTCCAAAGCCTAAAGTTAACAGTAGCTCGACTCGTGCAACCTTGCCTTAGCTATTTGGAATTATCTATTCAAAAGCGCCAACTACCTTTTGGTCGATCCTGAATCCTGACTATGAATCAATCAATATAAATGTATGCAAAGAGTTAGTACATAGGTAGAAAAAGCTACTTCCTGTCAAATGTATAGAAGTCTAGCGCATTAGTAAAGGGGCATGCATGCACAGCAGCACCGTATTGAATTCAACTTAAGTGGGTTAGGCATGTATGCAGAGGGAAAGGTATTCATACAGAAAAGGTATTTCAAAATGGTTTTACCACACCTTGCTACTCACCACGTTTAGTTTGCTTTGGTTAGGCAGAGAGTAGAACACCGGATACCCGGTGTTATTCTATTAAATTCAATTCCCATAGCACTTCATACTCCTACTCATGCCATAATGCTCTAACCATTATTAAGAACGTCCTGCCCTATCTGTAAACTTGAGTCTTTTTTCAAGAGGGTATTACTCATCAGTGTCTATTCACATAAGTTAACGCATGTCTATATATCTTTTAAACTACTACATATATATATACCTATATAATCTGAACATTTGACTCACTTTATTATAACCCCATGAGTACAAATATCAAGAATCATCGAAATCAATAAAAATGTTAGAGAACTTACTTTTCCAGCAGAGTCTGGGTAATTTCCTTCTGGAGTTCAGCTATTTGATGTCTCAGCTGTTTCGCAGATTCTTCACTGACCAGGGACTCACTAGTGAATTGCTCTTCTAATTCGACAAGATGCGTTTTTAAACGATCTAGATCTGCCTCTAATTTTGTTATATGATTCTCTTTTTCCTCAACCTGCCATAAAAATAAATGAGATCATGAAAACACAGTTAGGTTGTCAAATATAATAAATTGCATTTTACATTATATAGAAAAACATGATGCATGTGAATAATAAAATATGAGCAGTCTTACTTTCAAAATCCAATCCTTTTCTTTTTCAAGAAACGCTGACTCTATGGACGTAAATATTTCAGAATGCAATTTCTCAGCAGATTTTTCGTCAATCTCGTCTGTTTGACTATAGCTAGTTGATATGCTTTTGCTGACAATTTCTACTTCAGTGGAGTTTTGATTAGAATTACATTGTTTATCAATGAATGCGATTTTTGACGGCTCATCAGTTATTTCTGCATCACCCGACCGCCCATCTTCCTCTCCACGCTCATCTTCAATTATCGTCTCCAATCCGAAAGAGTCAACTTTCGGGGGAAAGAATTCAATGCTGGGTTGGACTGAAGGTGAAGCCACCGTTTCATTGACATTTTTCAATTCCAATGAATTATAAGTCTTTTGGGCACTCAATTTAGCTACTGTTCTTTCCAGAGTTGCTTTTTTCTCCACCAAGTCCTTCCAAACTGAAGAGAGTTGCTTAAGGGTAGTAATTAGAATATGATTTTCGTCAGGTAAATGTGCAGGATGCTTAATTTTTAATGGTAATACTGCGTGGCCATCGATTATGAAGTCGGAATGTAAAATTTGCGAAATTTGGTCATTCAAATTAGCACTTGATTCTTCAGACTGATCCAAATCTGACTGAAGAGACAATAGTTGACCCCTTAGCTCATACAATTCATTTTGATACGAGCTGCATCGTTCTTCTAACTCCTATATAAGAAATATAACCATAAAATTCAACATGACACATGAATATTTCACATTAGAAAGAACATGAACTCAGTTTAATTGTTTAGCATTGAAATTGCAATACTTACACGAACATAGGATTCGTCATAGTCTGATTCCTCTGTAGTTGTTCCAACGTCCACAGTTTGAATCTGGATTTGCGTTGTCTGTTCGGGCGCAGACACAGCCTCTGCTCCTTCTTCAATTTCACATTCTGTTTTAAGCACATGATCAGGTTCTTTGGCAGATGCAGTAACGACAGTTGACTCATGGGCTTTCGCATCCAGTAACTGCTGAAAACAATAAAAAGAAAATCCTATTAGAAATCTATTTAAGCATCGACTCAAATTTCTTTCATGGGACCCGCATTTATATTCATATGAACACTCATACTCACAAACTACTGTTTTCCAAACAATAAAAAAGGGATATTGGTAATTGTTATTGAGTCAGAAAGCCGTAGAGAGAGACGAGAAAAAGAACGAGAGGAGTCTAGAACGAATATTACCTCGTCAAGAGAGGCATGTCATGACCACAATTCTCTTTTAGCTCATTTTATTCCACCAACTATAACCTCAATCCATGAATTGAACTCTGTAGCTTTATAAACCAAGTTGAATGACGGATCAAGTTACATTTTCCTTTTATTTTTATTATCTTGCAAAAATCCTTATGCTCTCAGTATGCCAAAAGTCATGTGCGTCAAGTTATTATCGCACTCTTCGTGTTATGATATGGTAATTATAAATGCTCAAATTCCTCTCCTCCATAAAATCTAAGTTGCCACTTGACCGTTGACCTATTTGTAAGTCTCACACGTTTTTAGCTCTTCCAGGTCAGTTATGTATTTTTAGTTGAGTACATTTGCCCCTGAGATTGTGAGTAGAGTAACATGATAAAATATTCCACTCACTCCACTAACATAAAGCTCTTTACGTAATATCAATCAGTCAGTCTCAGTAGTTCGTGGGAAACCACATCAATACGCATTAAATAAAAATCCTTCATACAAAAATGAAACTTAAAACCGACCCACTAAACAGGACTGTCAGAAATTGAAATCCTAATAGTAATAAATAAATAGGGGTGCTTGCCTTCTGTCTTTCCTACTTACGTCCTACCACTTATCGCTAGTCAGCCCTTATCAGCTCCCACTAAGACTCTACAAATAATGAAATAGTGATAAAACTTCCCTTTCCTCCTACCTACCGATCCAATATTAATATTACACAAGAATCAAGACCAAAATTGAAACCTAATGACACAGGTTACATTTCATTTTCTCATATTATTCTCCACATTAACATAAAAATCCAATAAATGAAACCATAGTTCAATAAAACTGTTACTTTCACGAGGCAGTTAGCCAAACTGCAATTAAATCCAAAATTATGATACCTACCTACCTATAGCTAATGCGTCCGATAAAGTGCTAAAGATTACGACGGAATATTCCAGTTGCGTTGTTAGTTATTACTAGACTGCTATTCACTCACACAGGATATTATTTTGCACATGAACAGAAACTGTTTACCTACAGATAAGAATTGGACGAGTAAATAATGTTATCACAAAAACGAAACGAATTGAAAAAAATTCTCAGAAATAACTACTAATAATCTCCTCCTCGAATTTCCCATATCGCCTCCTTTGTAGATTTCGTGTCCAGCGAGAGAGAAGTGCACTCTATATGTAGCAATCCTATGTATTCGGATTTCTATGAATTCCTAGTATCTCCAGTTACTCACTCACACAATCAGTCAGTCAGTCCTGTTTATGCTCATGTTGGTTATTTGCAGGAGTAAAGTAGAAAGAAGTAGCATGTGATGTGAATTGTATTGGGATTCGGCCAGTGTAGTCAGTCGGCAGTCTTATGCAAACTATTCCTAACAATTCCACGCTAGACTAGAAAACGACAATACAAGTTCCTATAAATACTTGAGTACTCTCGCTTCTTTTTCCTAAGAACCCTTTCAATTTTTCATAAACCTGGGTGAACGTTTCTCAATCAATATCCACGATGCCAAATATTCATTTCGCTCACATCATTCCCCTAATGTCATATGCAATTAAGCCAATATATAGAGCAATATCAAATCCCAAAATGTACATACTATTAGTCCCAGGAAATAGTACATTAGTACAACTAGAAAATTCAATCTATAAGCTTCACCAGCCAACTCTATAATCTTCTCCACTACTCCCTACCTCTTAACAAACGAATGAATATCTAATTTTAATTCAATCCTCCTGCACTCCTGCCTTCTGTCTTTTCTCAATAATAGCAATAGCCATTCTCTGTCCTTTGCAAGAAATCAAGCAAGTTGGCTAACATCCCTCTCTAGCTACAGCTACTAGGTATGTATACTTACATAGAATTAGAATAGTGCACAACTATACACAAACACGCAGATGACAAGAAAATGAAATCTATACTCTGGAAGTGGATGAACGGACGGAGAAAGCACGACTGAGCTTTAAGGACACTAACTAAAGAAGTACCTCTATCTCTATCTATCTATATACTAATGAGTTTCGTGACTACAAAATGATATTCCACATGCATCCTCTCATTGCTTTATCTCATGACGTACTATTATCCACGACAGTTAAATACAATGTTCTACCAGACTGACTGAAGTAGTACCTGTCATTTTGTCTCTCAAAATCTTCCAGCCGGGCTATTACATTAATATCCTCAATCTGAAACATTCTTAATGCCAAAATGTAATAATATTATTACAATCCCTTTTACTCCTACTCCTATATTTGTATTTACATAGGTACAATAATTAAACAACACTCACACACAGACATGTATCTATAATAAACAATGCAATGACAACTGAACTGACAACACACTACTTAATAATATCCCAAAGAACATGGCGCCTATACCATAATCGCAGCCAATGTAGATACAATAGCAAAAATTCAATTGAAATTGAATTTCTAAAGAAAACTATTCTTGGAATGTCTACGAAGGAAACTAGTAATGTTCTTTTAAGGTCTTTAGTAATAAGGGAAAATATTGTAAAAGCAAAGTTATTTCGACTATCAATATTAAACTTCTTTAAAGTTGCTTAAGTACAGAAACTGGACAAACTAAATCTTTGTACAGAATCTTCAACGAAACATAACTTTCTAGCTGTTTCTGAAAGAATTTTATGAATTGCAAGCAATGTGATAGATTCCTTCGGACAGGACGACTTTGTTCGGATTGACCCATCTTTGAAAGGGCTTTGTCGGCAGCAAAAGCAACGAAGAGATGTGAATTGCTTGTTACTGTAAGATTTTAATTAAGAAAACTATGCATAAAAATGTGCGGGTGTGGGTGCGTGCTGCGCACTTCAAGACTAATTTTAGTATGCTAATAATATGTAGGTACTCCAATAATTTTCCACGTTTTCCTGTTTCAAAACTTATTTAGACGTATGCTCCTGGCTTGACAAAATTGAATTTGCTAAAGACATGCAGAATAAATGCCTAGTAAACCAAACTGACTTACCTATAAAAGTCTTGCCCAATGTAATTCACCTTACAGAGTTTCTTTTCAACTCCTTAGTCCTCTCTCATCTATAAACTAAATTTTAAGACGTCTCCAACAAGAGAAAAGTCATGCATCTATTATGTCCTCTAATAACACCTACAGTTAGTACTAGTAATAACACATATTGTTATAATATAATAGTGTAATTGTAATACTTTATTATACAGAGCTTCGTCTGCATGTTATGCTTTTTAATTAAGGCTGACAAAAAATTTAACTTAGACACGTCAGAAGGAAACGAAGCCAGGTTGGTTCACAGTTAATATATACTAATGGAGTAGTGCCACACTGTAAATATTAAGCATGTCCTACTATTATTGTTATATGGCCCGTTCTGTTGTCTGTCTATGTACACAATAAGTAAGTATACTGCAGGAGTCAGACAAAATATGCAGACGCACACATTACACTCTGTATAAGCACAAGAGAATTTTATGGATGGTAAACACTCTCACATTGCATTAACTTTTACAAAAGCTGAGCAGGCCAGGATTTGGTTCGTCTGCTCGACAGGCTAGGCTACATACACTACACTCTTTTCTTATTCCATTATGTGCTTATTATTCGTAGCGTACGTGTACATTTCAAGACTAAATTCACTTAGGCAGGTAAGCTAGGCGAGATTTTTCATCACACACTGGTGTTTTATTTTTCCTTCCAATGATCTTCTCACCTCCATTTAAGCCAAAGCTAAGGGAATGCTCAAATATATTCTCTGCCTATTAGTCTTTGTAACTTAAGCACTAATTCTCATTTTTCAATGAGCAATGAAAGCAAAGCTACCAAACTCTCAGCCAACCCAACTAGCCATAGGAACTTATCATAAACAGCAGTCACTCTTTATATATAACGTAAAGTTACTCGATTTACAGCAGGTACATAATAAATTCATGCCTACACCTGTGTTTATACACAACTGCAGATATAGTATACTATGCTATTGAATGAAATCGTACTTTATGATATAATAATAATGTTACACTATACATACACACCCAAGGCACAAACCTAAGTCTCTAATCTTCGCTCGTTGAAATCCTTCTCTCATTACTTAATGCTTTAAGTGTACTTACTACCCTCCCTGATGTACGCAAAAAATCATGAAATCGTTATATACATACTATATTAGACATCAGAGTAGATGTAAATATGTAAATCTTTTGCTATTACATTTATAGAACTGCAGTTATGACTATGACAGAACATATTTTTATCTACGTTTTGATGTACATTTCCCATGATGGCCGAGCGATGAGATTTCATTTTACAACTTCGCTCGGAATAATAGATATCTATCTGACTATATTTAGTATTAGTATTTGCATTAAAAGAAATTAACTTTAATGATGTTATAAATCAAAAAATATTGACTCATCAAATTATTGCTTCTGTAATGAAATTACTAACATGGTAATATAATCCAATGAAGAAATAAAATAGCTTATAAAAAGGATAAATAAACTACAAATACAAAATAAATTGTCAAACTAACTAATGAGTGGTAAGTATTCGCAGGTTCCAGGACTTATGATATCCTCAAGAACAGCACAAATACCGCACGTAAGTTAAAAACATGTAGGTATACCAAAGTGCAGAGTGCAGACCACGCATCAAAAGTAATAAATTAATATTTTCAATCCTTATGCAATGGAATCTGGAATTCATAATGTTGCTGCTCTGAATTCTACACTAGAAAATACGATATCCATCAATAATTAAAACCACATTAGCATTAGCAAAGTATTTAGATCTCTCTCTCTCCTTTATAAAGTTTTCCTAAAAGTAAGAAGATAAACACCTCATCAGAATATATAATTCATGGATGTCAAAACTATGTAAGCCTGTATAAAAGGACTTGGAATATTCTATTTAGACTTGAACAGTCTCATTGACTGTATAATAACGAAAAGCTCAGGGGATAGTAAAGAATAGGTTTAAGTTATAAATAAGTTTAGCTGTAGGGCAACGGATATGTTAAAATAGCAGATCATATTTTATTATAATTTAAAGCAACTTCCCCTCCCTCGTCAGCCTTTTTCTCTTGCAGAGCATGCAGAGAGAGTCTAGCCGGGGCGAGTTGAAATGAACATTGGAATATTCATGAGGCTCTCCTCCACCACTCTTCTACCTGTTCTACCTTTCATCAAACCTTCTCTCCTCTTTTACATTTACAGCAGCGAAAGAGAAATAATTTACCAGCATAGCAGCACAAACATGGAACTCATCTATCTCTGCATTCTAGATCACACACAGTCTACGTGTCTTGGAAAACATTAAAATATCAGAATGTGAAATAGAGTACGTCAAATGGACTCATATTCCCTTAACTTCAGCCGAAAGAACAAAACGAATTCTGAATTGAATCAACGTGTCTCACTTCTCTACAACAACGGCCACCATTTAAACAATAGAAAACTAATACAGCTACTCTTATAGTAGGGCTAATCAAAATAATCTACATTCACTAACTTGCCCTAACACTACAAAATACAATACAATAATATTATACTATGAGAGTTAGTAGTGGTAGGTGCAACAAAAAATGCTCCAGTTCCAGTTACTCAACTTAGTTACACTAATATTTTAACTGCAAAGACTTATTCCTCATACTCTTACACTCTATCCGCTATAGAAAACTAAAAAATAAAATCCACATCCAAACTACTACATTCTCATATGGACTAAACTAGCACATGAAAAATGAGACGGCAAACACTCTTACCCATATCCTTATCCTTTTTGAGTGGAATGTAAACGCAATAGCATTGTATACAGCTCTAGCTTTATAGAGCAGTCTTACGAAATGGAATGTAAAGTTTGTTTCCTCTTACATATTTACATATAGTAGCAGTACCTACTCAGCTACCAGACAAACCCATACATACATAAACTAAGGACATGAAGGTAAATAGGTTTATACTACTACAATGTTTCACCTGTATATCTGAATCCACCTACATAATAAATATATATTTACATTACACATTGAAAGAATAACGAAAACTACTGAATAATGTAGAGAAAAAGAGGAGGAAAGGAGCATTGAAGTGGAAAACATGCAGCTGGATTCCAGACACTACAAGGAAAATAGCGATAAAAGGAGAAAAGAGAAGAGCGAGAGAGAGAGAGACTCAACTGGAAGAAGAACAGTTGACTGGAAATGACAAAGAAAGATGGGCGATTGTCGGAACACAAGTGACAATGTGGGTAGTTCATGTTGATTGTAAAATAACAGAAAAGGTGAAATAGCCTCGTCGACACTACTCGACAGAGGCCCACCCACCAAAATTCAATATTTGAACTCCAGGGGAAAATTATTCATTAGATCCTTGTCTCGATGAATTTAGTGGAAAAGGCGACTTATATCCTAATTCCTATACTTTACTATCAGTAGTAAAGCTAAGCAAACCGTCTATGGAATTCCAACCTCCATGCCCATTAACAAACAAACAAGAGAAAGCTAGTTGTAGTAGAGCATATAAAAACAAAGCTAGGTAGACTCGCCTAGAGTCTAACAGAGTGAGTGAGTGAGTGAGAGAGAGAAAGAAAGAAAGAAATACCGAAATAAAATACCTAAGCTAAGTCTGCTCTTAATTGGATTCAATACGTTTAGTCGTTGCATGGAAATAAAAAGTGGGCGACGAAAGGAAAAGTACATATTATACGTTGCAATCACATAGATTGTATTTATAGATCCGAACCCAACTAAAATCCTACTATAAGACACATGGAATCCGGGAGAATGGAGAATTCAACTTATAATACAGATGAGAGAATACGATCAGCACATATACAGACATAGCATAGGGATACCCGGATACCGAATTAGGAAAAAAGCATAATAATAAGTATATTTCTCATGGTTAACGTTCTAATAGTATATGCAGAGTTCAGACTGAGGGAAACTAACAAACTAACAATAATCCTTAGCTCTAAGTTATTACACAGCTAAGTTCAGAATTTAATAATCTATATGTATCTTCAAGCTACACTCCAATAATAAGTACCACTCCTCACTCTTTCTCTCTTTTCTACCCACATAATAAAGTAAAGTACCTAGCTCTCTTACTTTCTACTAAAGTCATCAGTAGAAAAGTAAAAGCCACGACTGTGCATATATAAAGAACTAAACAGTACATACATACATACATACATACATTCATACAAAGTGTACTATTAGTAATACCTAATCCTAATTTCCTAGTCCTCTTGGGCTCTTGCCATTTTTTATGGCTTTGCAATAGAAGTGGATAGCGGCTATTTCTTTTTAGATAAGTGAAATGAACTTAGGCAAAGTAAAATAATATGAAACTAACTATTGAGGTGTACTAAAGAGAGAGAGAGAGATAGATGGATTGCAATAGCCACAGCTTGACTTGAACTGGGAAATATCGATTGCTTTACATACAATAGAATTGTTAAGAGGCTACATATATGAAGCAATGGTTATGCACAGAATAAGAGAGGCTCCTCATGCCATGCCATGCCACGTCAACTGAACCGAACCGGCGGCGGCCCCACACCGGCTACTACTCCATCCATGCTCCAGAACTTTTATAGAGGAAGACACTATCTTCTCCATGTCCACTCAATCACTATATACACACACACACACTAATAATAGTCAATCAACCCACCTTCGCTTCGACTTACGTTCTGTTATCCAGCTCGACTCCTCCACACTATTACTACATTGTATCTCTTTCCAGCAGCAGCACCGTTTCTCAATAGTCCCGACACAAGAGACAAGACACACACAACGAAGACATCCTTCCCGATCCCGTCTAATATGGAAGTGGACAAGAAGGGAGAATATTATGGACGGCCGACGATGCTCGTGGTCGGTAAAGGAGAAAGAAGACACACGAAAGGCAACTCTTGGCTCCACATGCACTCACATGCTAAAAGTTTACTATTTAGTAATGCGAATGTGACGAAGACATTTTCGGATGGAACGGAGAGAGAGGAGAAGAGAGTCAACTGAACACCCAAAACAACCAATCGCCAATGACTGATATAGGAAAAGAGAGAGAGAGAGAGAGAGAGAAAGAGAAGAGCGACAAGACAGACTCGACTCAAACTCAATTCCAATCCAAGTCACTCACCAAGACAAGACAGAAAAGAGAGCCTCTTCAACTTTATGGGGCAATACGCTCACGTCCATCGATTCAGAATCAATCATTTATCGGCTTCACCATGGCAAGCAACCACCAACAAACCCCGGCTCCCTTTACCTCCACACACACGCTCCACCACGTATCTACATACTCTAGAACAGAAATCCTATACACACACACGCTTTCTTATCTTTCTTCCCATCCACTCCTACTTTTACTTCCAGCATAACAGCAGCAGCTTCCCTTTTCCTTTAAAATCTACCTAAGCACATGTACAATCCACGCTATACGCATACACTACTACACTTCTAATACGCATCTTGACCTAAAGAATCTACTTCCTTACCTATTTATAATTTTACCAAGTCGAAACTTAATTCATGACAACTATCCATCCACTTTTGCAATTTGAGCATCTGTAGCTTCTAGATAGCTAATCTAATAATATTACAATGCAGAATTATGCCTGAAGATTTTAAAGCTACAATGAACTTAGTGATTCTGAGTTGCGTAATGTAAGTTGGTATTAATTGAATACAACATTTCAAGAGTGTACCATTCATAAGGATGGATGGTACTTCCATTGGAAACAGTTAAAGTACACACAGCTTATTCTTCTATTGCACTATCAAAGTAATTGTACATACTCTTCGTGGAGGTATATGTCCAAATTGCGTTTGTGTGGGATTGCATGTCGTTGTCATAATATAAACTTTCAAGTGGTATACATTTGTCATTGCCAAGCCTCACTTATAATGATAGAAGCCGTTATAGACAGTGGCATCATCGGATTCTTCCTATACTACTCTTTCCTAATAATTCTCATTCTGTAGCCCATTTAGAAGAGGAAGGTGGGTAGTAGGTAGGTAGAACAAGGAATCTACAAACGAGGAAGGTTTTGCAAAAGGAAGAAAGAAGGGATAGATGTTAGCTAACCTGACATATAGACAAGACAAGAGAGAAGTGCCGCTGCTGCCGTCCGGACACGCCAACCCATGCAACCGACCAACTCACATCAAACCAGGATCAGGAGTAGCAGCAGCAGCAAAGGCAAAAGAGGGAGAAGAATAGGACATGAGCTAGCTATATTGAATTATGGGATGTGTAGTATTAAACTTGCCTGCTTATGTAAGTATGTAGTTACATGAACACGAACGAGCATATTTTTATCTACTCATGAACATAATAATATTATTAATACAGTTAGATAAGCAAGTAGTGTGGAGGACAGGAAAGTATGGGTTCAGAATTTGAAGTTGACTTAAGTTGAAGCGTAGGGAAGGCGAGTCCTCCTGAGTTAGAAAGCTCTTTGGAATAAAGAACACACGAGAGAGAGAGAGAGAATGAGAATAATAGTAGGAGTAGCGATAGTAGTCAAGTATGTATTTAACTAATACGGATAGTGTGTGTGTTGTGTGTGCAGGGAAGCAAAGCTTGCATGTTCTCCGTCCACACACAACAGAATTCCTAATACATTACATATACATACATAACATACTACAGACTACAAATATCTAATAGTAATATTATTAGTAAGGCTAATACTACCATGATGTTATGTATACATACATGTGTCTCTGTGTTATTGGCTATTGGTTCCTGCACGTTGTTTATATAACGTAAAAAGAATAGTCAAACTCTGTCTCGTCTTTTCTATTCTGTCTTGTCAACTTTGTCTATCTAATATATCTAGTAGCAGGTAGTATGTATAGTATCTGGAATGGAAATTCACTGTGCTATGTAATGTCTAAGTAGTCATTCGTCAGCAAAAGACTTTGTTCTTTACTACCTAACAATAATATTTTATAAGTTAAACAATACCTAAATGCATAGCTTCTCTACAAAACCTTCTTCCTTCCCAACCAACAACCAAAGTAATAGTCTCCTATTAATACTTCCACTAATGTAATGTCCCATGCAGCCATCGCATCACAATCGTCGTCTGATAAACACGAACACGTATCGAATAGCATAGCGCCTTAGTTCTTCTGTCAATCCTTAAATCTAGCAATGAATTTCTAAGAACAAGTAACGTCACAACCGACTTATAAAATATGAGCACACACACACTCATCTAATCAACTGTCTTTAACATCGTCTTTTACTAGTTTTACTGCACTGCTTATTCTACAGCCACTTACACTTCCATAACAATCTATCTCCACTATCTCCTATCTGAATTATTAGTTCCTAATTGCTATGCTAAGATGAAGTGCTATTCTGTAGCTACTACTACTTATGCATGCAATACACTCTTTCTCTATATCGTCACATATAGCCAACATTTTTAATGCTTTTCTACCACAAGTCTCCTCCGTAGCATTCACAGCTATACAGTAGATAACGAAAATGCATACTAAAGTACCCCCACTGTTATTTGTCAACGTGACATAATGCAATATCAACCTTCCATACGACAACGACACTATCACAGTCTTCCATTGTCTTTCTACTTATGCGTTACATAACATTCACTATAGTTTACTACCTTCCATCTCAAAACGTTTTTTACCAAGAAATCTGGCAATGTCCTGACTTGTGGATTGAAATGTGAAAATATTATTAAATTGTAATGTGTCTTGTCTAGGCTGATGCAATAACAATTATATATTTACACCTAATGCACGCACAGGAACGGGAAACTTAGTTATTCTTAGGTTTTAGCTTCAGAGTACATACTGAACTATTTACTGCATCGTTATTACCATTATAGCCTGCATGCTAAGTTCCTGTCGGGTCTTAATTCATCAAACATCTTGCAACAGAATAATATCAGAGCAAATAACTAATAATACTAATAGCAAAGTACGGGTACTAATTCGGCTTCATCACCATATCGGCTTCATTCCAACGAAATCTCGAAATGACACACACTCAGGAAGTCATGCAGCAATAAAATGAAGGTGTCGTAAAAGTAACAATACTCCACGTCACACTCACATAATATGCACATACGCACGCATAGACGCTCTACCTAACCTCAAAGGCTAACAAATCATTTAGTATTAGTAGTACACTACATACAAATCTGCATAACGTGCCCACGTCCGGCGTCCGTCCTCCCTCTCTACATACAACATCATGATGATGTGATTTTCTTCTCATTTATTTTACCTACAAATAGTATGGTTTACAGCCTACACGGACTTCTTTTCAACTCCAAGCATAACTAACCTTTGATTTGTCTCTTGTCACGGTTACATTTTATAATTAGAATTTTAGATGAACAGTATCACAGACATGGTCGATTTACTTTTCCAGTTACTCATACTCATAACCTACCACGTCTTAATTACCAAGTTTAAAAGATAGCATGTTTAAATGCTTACTCAAATCAATGACTTACCTAACAAAAATTACTTTCTGTAAACAACGCCGTTAGTACAGCGTGGTTTTTTGTAGCCACAACACGGAGTGTTACTTTTAGAAGTAAAGGAAATTAGGCTTGTACCGGGAGTTTGTTGAATAAAATTTCGCTGTTTTCGCTCTGGACCCAAATCTGGAGAATTTGGGTTTAAGTGTCCAAGTACCTCCTTATTCGAAAAACTCTCGGTAAGGGTAAGCACAGACATGTTCAACCCTATGTTGAAAAGTCATGTGGTTTATGCATAGCGCAAAATTCATAACCGAACCCCACTATGCAAACTACCGACGACCAACCCATCGTATTATGTACATCTCGATTTAGGCCACCAACTACCAAGTCGTCTGTCGCCGTAGCCGAAGTAGAGTATAAAATTGCCGATGCCGACGAACTGAACAAATGATTGGGTATAGTACATTACATAATGCCGACCCACCAAGCATTCAAATATTTTGACGTAGTTCAACCACAACAGACAAATTCAAATATTTTGACGTAGGTCAACAAAAAAAACAAATTCAAATATTTTGACGTACGTCAACAAGAAAAACAAATTCAAATATTTTGACGTAGGTAACAAAAAAATCAAATACTTTGACGTAATTCCACAAAAATATGGCAATTTCAAATAATTTAACGTCATTACCCAAAAATGAAAAAAGTATTAATTATTTTAGATTGCCATATTTTTGTGGAATTACCTACGTCAAAATATTTGAATTTGTTTTTCTTGTTGACCTACGTCAAAATATATGAATTTGTCAGTTGTGGTTGGACTACGTCAAAATATTTGAATATTTGGTGGATCGGCATTATGTACTATACCCAATCATTTGTTCAGTGCGTCGGCATCGGCAATTTTATCCTGTACTTCGGTTACTGACATCGTCAGCTGTTCCTCGCCCAGCGACAGACGACTTGGTGGCCTAAATTGCGATGTGCATAATACGATGGGTTGGTTGTTGGTCTTCGGTATTTTGTAAAGTGGGGTTCGGTTATGAATTTTGCGCTATGCATAAACCACATGACTTTTCAACATAGGGTTGAACATGTCTGG
>JABASI010000631.1:0-34753 GCA_019776505.1 Tomocerus nigrus | reverse complement strand
AACTATTAATTATTAATTGATTAAAATTTGATTGAGTGAAAGGTTGAAGGTAAACAAGAAAGAACAGATGACAGATGCTGCAAGTTGCAACGAAGAACGACAATGCAATGCACAAGTGCAAGCAAACAGACACGACACGTCGCACGGTCGCACTCACAACTCACAAGCACAGGAGGAACGGAGGAATACAGCGCAACAAGTTGGCGCATTGCCAAATAGACTCTTCCGAATGGCTCACACTCAGTCTTGATCTTGACTGAGTCCGACAGTCCGACTGCACACTCGCGTACCGAGTACAGTAAGAGTCAGCACGCAGAGCTGACTAGACGGCACAGGTGGGCTGCCGCTGTTTTCAACATTCAGTCCAACAAACATTTGCCAGGTTTTGCCCATCATTATTTTAGGGGGATGAGTCAGAGAGTACCAGTGCAGTGCAGCAACTACATTATTATAATATTATGTGAAAATCGCCTATTCCCATTCCGTCTTTTTGCTCTTAGCATCATCTGTTTTTGTTTATGTACCTGAATACCTGTGTTCTGTGCTATGCTGTGACTTGTGACTGTGACCGTAGAGGAACCAACCTCCCTCATCCGCTGGGACGTCTTAAACTATTATCATGTAAGTTTTGTACCGGAAGTATGTATTAACTACTTTTCCTCCAATGGGGAAAGTCGTCCCCACCCAAAAAAACGACCGCACCCAAANTCCAATGGGGAAAGTCGTCCCCACCCAAAAAAACGACCGCACCCAAATCGACTCCAAATTGTCTAAAATTTACAAATAGACATTAAAAAATTTGGACGTTTTTCGAATCAAAATGTGAAAAACTTTTAACACAACCAACAACACATTAGTGTGCAAGTTTTTATTTTGTGTATGCATATAGCACTCTAATTATCAAGAAGGAGGCCCGTTACTCCGTGGCACGTGGGCGGTCACACTCACACTAAGCACATGTTTTAATTCATTATTTTCCCGAAATCTTTTAATTCCCCCCCATTTTGTGGTCAATAATGGGCATCACAAAATATTCTGCTGTGTGTTTCGAGCTGCTACCGCCGCTGAATCTCACCAAGTCACAGTTACTGTGTAGCTTTGTTTTTGCATGCAATTTTCCTAGTCAACAATTTTTACTCTGACTGTACTTTCACATTTCCCTAGTACAGAACCAGCAGCCATTGATTAGTGGTCGTTCAGAGACCTAACTGAAAGCTACGTTCCTTCCTTAGCAATATGAAGAGTTTGTTTTTAGCCATAAAATAACGAAACACGTAATCAGTCACGGATAATGTTAAATATAACATAACCATTTCGTTGTGTCCAGACAAAATGTAATTTCATTGGTTATAGCAATATGTGATAAGTTTTAGTATGGAAAATCCATTCTTAATAAAATTGAAAATCCAGTTGAATTGTTAACAATTAACAATTAAATACCAACTAATTTAGTGCAACATTTTATCAATCTGTTCAAGAAATTGGCCACAAGGTTTGTCAGGAAGGTAACTATCAATTACTGAAAATTATTACAGTAAATACTATAGCTCAGTTTTCTGACAAAAATTTAGTCTCATTTTCCCTTAGGTGACAACACAGTTTTTTTGTTCTTTGAAATAACAATGGCCAGCAAAGCCGATATTAGTTTTCGAAAAATAGTTTGTTTGTTTGGAATTATTCTTAGATTTAAGAGTTCGTCATCTGCATTAGAATTAATTAAATCGATCGCTATTAAATTCTGAATTCTATGCCTACTATCAACTATTACTATTGCTTTTAATTACTACTGGTGACTGGAATTTAAACTCGACATTGCCATTGTGTAGTTGAAGGTCACAGTACCTAGTTATTGCCCAATGTTAAATGTAATTTACATTGTTCTTAAAATTTAAGTATAGTAGTTATGAGTTATGAATGACGTAGTCAAGTACGACGATAAATATTTATGATTTGGGGCATCTTGAATTGTGACGGAGAAAAATAATAATAGTTGATAATCCTGGTGATGAGGTCGACAATTACAATAACAATGGTGGTGGGGACATTTTTTGTATTTGGTGGTGGATGGAATCAGTTGCAAATTGCATGGCATAAAATTTATTTGCTTTGGTGTTTGCAGCCTGGTGCTTTGGTGAAGGTGGAAACAAATCGATTGTAGTCAAATTGGGGAAACTAATTGATAGATGTGAGGATGAATCGGTAAGGATCATTTTCTACTCTTCAGAAATTGTTTTTAGAGAAGAAATTTAAAGAAATGCAAAGTACTAGTCAATGTGGATGGTTAATAACATATGATATTACTTATTTTATATAATTTAATAATGCTGACTGAAATACAAATCTCGCTTTAGTAATGGAAATTATACGATGAGGCAAATAGTGTAAACCAGTTTTCTATAATTTCAGTAAAATGACTGACAAGTTCCATTTTATACGACCACAAGAGGCTCCCGTATTTACACCAACTGAAGATGAATTCAAAGATCCGCTAGCTTATATTAACAAGATCAGACCGCAGGCAGAAGCAGCTGGAATATGTAAAATCAAGCCTCCAGTGGTAAATCACCTTCCATTTTCTCATAATAACTCATCCATTGGTTTACTTACATCAAGAATGAATCAATATATATTTTTGTCCATCTAACAGAATTGGCAGCCTCCGTTTGCCGTAGATGTTGACAGTTTTAAGTTTACTCCGCGGGTTCAAAGATTGAATGAATTGGAGGTAGTGCTAGCTCAATTTGTTTACTTATGTTTTATTTATTTGGAATTTACAGCATTTTAATAAAATTTTAATGTTAATCGCAGGCTAAAACGAGAATAAAATTAAACTTTCTCGACCAAATTGCCAAGTTTTGGGAATTACAAGGTTCTTCTCTAAAGATACCTACAATAGAGAAGAAAGCCGTCGATTTGTACACTCTTCATAAATTGGTCACTGCAGAAGGTATGCAATTTGTGTAGTTAAACATCTTTGATGCGATTAATATTTAATGTGCTAATTAACATGTTTTCAACAATTATGATTTAAGGAGGAAAAGACAAGGTAAACAATGATAAAAAATGGAACCGTCTCGCCGCAAGAATGGGACACAACCCTCAAAAATGTTATGGAGCGCTTCTGAAAAGTCACTACGAGAAGATCCTATTTCCTTACGACATGTTCAAGAAAAAAGAACCTCATCTGATTCCAGTAAGTATTGAAAGCCCCTGTAGTAATGTAGGATAACCTTGGAGCTCTCATATTTCAGTTATGCATAGATAATCATGAATTATTTTACTAAAGGGTGACAAGGCTGAGACACCGAAAAAAGGTTCATCTCCTACTAAGTCTCCAACTAAAAGTATGAGAATGGGAGGAAAAGCAACGAAGCAAGTTTATGAGCACATAGAAGACAAGGTACGTTCAAAGTTTTAGTTTATATTTTGCTTATTTAAGCGGAATGGACAAGAACGTTGATGTAGTGTGCTTCTTTATTATTTATAATTTCTATGGGCTGGATGTATTAATAACTATAAAAATTGAATGATTTCTGTCGTCTCTGAATTGAAAACAGCTGTTTATATACATGTAAGCTTGAAAATATGTCAGTAGTGCTACGTGTACTACGTAGTAAGTAGTTCCTTCCTTCGCTTTGTTGGTTGTGTAAAGAAATTGTCCTAACAAACAGACCTTGGTTACCTCCTGGATAATTTACAAGCACAACTAAGGATAAAAGAATGTGCGGGTATTGCTTTGCTTGTATTGTCATTAAATAATGACTACCTAGGTTAGTTTAGAGCGACCTAGAATTAGAAATATCACTATGAATTTTTTACGAGATCATGTAATATGAATCAATCAATTACTTAATAACGCATGACAGCACGAGCATGCCAAGCTCTTGTGTAAATATGGCATGTATAAAATCAAAAGCTATTCATCAGAACTTAGAAGGCAATCTATTGTTTCTAATATTACTCTCAAATAGCATTCCAACAGCCATGTCTTTCCTTTTTTAATAAGGCCAATATAGTATAATATTATGTCACTCACTTGTTCAAAAATCAATACGAACGGACCGTGTGAATCCATTTTTACTAATTAACTATTTACCAAGTATAACTACAGTATGTAGTATTAAACCTATGCGGAGCTGTTTTCAATAAACACAATTAAATACCTTCCAAGTCCGATATAATTCTCTTTTTTTTAATGACGATAATAATTTAATGAACTTACTATATGCTCACGAATTTATTGCCTTGTATAAATAATCTAAATCTCGACATAAAAGAACTGACGTGTAATATTGCTACAATTTATTGCCGTGGAAGACTTATCAGTTTAATATCTAATGGATGCATGAGCGTATTGGTGAATCTGAGAAGAGTTTGCACCACGCATCAATATCGATGGTTTTATGTTGGCGTAAATCTTGAAAAAATCTCGCGGTCAATGTCAATGCCAACATAATATTATTATGATTATGACGGAATGAGTAGTGCAGACTCGATCAGACCAATGTGCCCTCCACATCGTGTTTGTTGCGAAAAGCGGAGATGTGAAAAGGTTGCCCATGACTGGGACTTGATGTTCTAAGTCTACTTATGTGTACTCTTGGTGTCTAATTTAAATAACGTTGCCAACTTATTACTTGCTGTGGAGACACTGGACATTTATTTCCGTTGCTCATTTCCATTGAAAGACTTGTTTAATTTTTGTCTGTGTAATTGTCAAATTGATATGATTTATTGTAAGTGGAATTGGATTGTATTAAAATCGTGTCTTTGGGTGGGTTGCTATCTTGATGCTTGAAAATGCAACAAATGAAATGAGATTTGGTTGCAGACCTCTCTGTATATACCCGGTGCATTGTGTACATACAGCTTGTACTTATTATTACATTATTTGAATGTAAGTAAATGGAAAATATCAAATGATCTTGTATCTAAAATCATTTTGTTGACTTACCTATATCTGTTATGCAATTGCGGTGGACTAATGAATGACCTCAGAACGGAAATTCGACACGTGTTGAAAAAGTTGAGATCAAGTCGAAAGAGCTGAAGAGGCTTGCCTTCTATGGCGCTGGCCCAAAAATGGCCGGATATAATAAACAGTCTCTGTCGCTGACATTGTCACAAGCGCAGGATACGAAAGCGCACTCCCGCAAGCCACAAACTGTCCAAGATCCCGTAAGTAGACTTCCTACTTACTTGGTGTTCTGGCAGCCTCTAGTTGTTGCATTGCACTTGGCGCTTTCAACTGGCGTGGCATTTTTCATTTATTCTCTTTGTGTACTGCATAACTACTTTAACTTTTTAAGTACCCCGCCCCTGCACTTAACATTCTTAAGTTATCTTAATCTCTTTTTACTTTTTACACCATCATTCTGTTTCATTTATTTTTTTCGACTAATTATCATATAGCCACATTTTTTAATGGTACTGTCATTTCAGTTTCACCTTTCGTCTATTATTGTTGTCCTCCTGTCCTCATGCTTTCAAGCTAATGTTTACCGTGTCCACATTTGTAAATAATCACAGTTTCGTCTTCACCTTGATGTTTCTGTAGCTATTTCGTCAATTTTATCCATGTTATCACTACACACTTATTGTGCTCAAGCCTAAACAGATTAGAATAATCACAGGCTACATTTTTAGCGTCGCGCGCCATTCGCAATCAGCTCCGATTATTGTGCATTCCAAATAATGTGTCTACAGTCGACACCTAAAATTTTATTTACTGATTGGATGTAACAAGGGCACCGATTTCAGTAAGACTCCGCTACTAATTGCAGGCTTACTTTTTATGAAAGGGGGATGCTCATAAAAGAAAAAGTCAGCTTAATTTTTAAAATGCAGAATATATGCGTCTTTCTTTTATTATAAAAAGCCTGTTTGTACTTTAAAACTTATATCTGTATACCCAGGGATGACATTATTTTAGAGGCTAATCATTAATGCTCGCTGCGTATAAGTGAAACAGGATAAAATACCCTAAGATCAAAAATACTATAGCCTACCTGTTCACTCGTGTTGATGTTTGCAGCTCTGCGAGCCTTGGTTACAGGTCCAATTGAATGTTAAAACTATCTTTCCATTTAACTTATTTTGGTTTAATTGTATCTTCTCTGGACTAATTGTCTTTGAAAATAAGTTTTGACATTGGCAAAAATATTAGATCTTAAAATTTAATTTCACAATATTTGAAAATAAAGATGGAAACCAGAGAAACCATGGCATAGAAATAATATGAAAGAAAATTTGATATGTCCGTAAGAAAATGTAATGCTGTAAAAGCTAACATAGTTAAATGGAAATATGTTAGTGAGGGAGTTTTCACGGTTTCCTGTGAATGCAGACCTTATCAATTATATAGTACATCAAAGTTAATAAGCAACAGTAAAAAAAGTCTAAAGCAGTGTAAAAACATCAAAATTAGAAGAAGCAATGAGCATAAATGGCTAAAAATTTCATTTGCATGTTTTCACGCGATTGGCCCCTAATAGTCACTCACAGTAAGCAAGTTGGCAGGGATTAGTGCTATGTTTTGAATGAAAGCTGTCGCAAAAGGAAAATCTAAGCTTCCTCAAAAATAGTTTCTCTGCCTTTTAAAAATTTGCTATCTGTTCGTTTTAATTCCATTTTGCAGTAATATTCATTCTCATTTTGGTTTTTGTGAACTGATTGGAAAAATTATCATACATTTTTGAAGTTTTAAAACTTGCTATTTCAAATATGAAGAGTCTTATAGCGACACAAGATGTAATTTTTCAATATTTTTAACTGTCGCTATTAATTTCGCAAACTGGCAATTTTATGAATTGATGTTGGCATTGTAATTCAATGTTTTTGGACTGTATTTCCATAACGTTTTTAAGATTGAATATGTGTACATGCTTGAAAAATGTGTGGCTGTGAAAAGATGGAGAATTTTAGCTCGTTTAAAAAGGACGCGTAGTTAATTTGGTTTGATGGAGAAAGGAGAAAAACCATATGGATTTGAAATCCGATCATATTTTATTGTCTGTAGCGAACTTAGAGAAGGAATGAAATAAGCTTAGGAAATATTGACAAATGTAGTGTCTGGTTTTGCAAAGGTGGCGATAAACATTACCCCCATTTTTAATGTATGAATACCTTTTGATTGACATTTTAACTGCTTTTATTAGCTAACATTGTGCCTTTATTGCATTTATGCATTAATTGCATAGGTGCAGATTTATGTGAATTTTCCCGATTGCATTACGGCGCATAGCTATGTAGATAACTCTTTCTTTGAAGTTGATGTTGTCGGTGTTGTAAGTACATGACTGTTTATTTGTGGAAATAGCTGGCTAAATATGTATGCCACATTTGCAAAGGAGGTGACGCTGAGGAGAAGATGCTTCTTTGCGACGGTTGTGACGACAGTTATCATACATTTTGTTTGCAGCCTCCGCTGCCAGAAGTCCCCAAAGGTTGAAAATTATTATATACATAACTACCCACTGGTTTTTAATATGTCGAGAGTATGCTATTTCCTAGTTTACTAAATGCAAATGTGTGAAATGATTTGCAGGAGATTGGAGATGTCCACGATGTGTTGCAGAGGAAGTGAGCAAGCCGGGCGAAGCTTTTGGATTTGAACAAGCTCAGCGAGAGTATACACTTCAGCAATTTGGGGAGATGGCCGATCAGTTCAAATCGGATTACTTCAATATGCCGGTTCATGTAAGGCGTGACTTTAATTGTGGCAGATTTTCTGTGTCTCTAAAGACTCCAATGATTACTCTCGAAATAAAAAATATTCTTTTTCCGTTACAAACAGATGGTGACCTCTGAACTAGTGGAGAAGGAATTTTGGCGAATTGTGTCTGCCATAGATGAAGATGTAACAGTTGAATATGGAGCAGATTTACACACAATGGATCATGGATCCGGATTTCCCACAGAATCATCTAGTAATATTGAGCCTCAGGACGCTGTCTACACCAAAAGTGGCTGGAATTTAAATAATTTGCCTATCTTGATGGGATCCGTGCTGGGACACATCAATGCAGACATTTCGGGAATGAAAGTGCCGTGGATGTATGTGGGAATGTGCTTTGCTACTTTCTGTTGGCACAACGAAGATCACTGGAGCTATTCCATTAATTACCTTCATTGGTAAGAATAACTATTGATATTAGATAGTTGTACTAATCTGTATATTGACGCACTTTAAAATCCCGTCCTGTAAGAATATTTCATCTTTTCTTTTGAATTTTCAGGGGAGAGCCAAAAACTTGGTATGGTGTACCTGGATGTCGTGCTAACGACTTCGAAATTGCAATGAAACAAGCAGCGCCAGAATTGTTCCAATCGCAGCCCGATTTATTGCATCAACTTGTGACGATTATGAATCCGAATATCTTAATGCAAGCTGGAGTGCCTGTCTACCGTATGGATCAAAAGGCAGGAGAATTCATTGTAACTTTTCCCAGAGCCTATCACGCTGGCTTCAACCAAGGCTATAATTTCGCCGAAGCGGTTAATTTTGCTCCTGCTGATTGGGTGAGTCCTGATTTATATTTTTGACTCTTAAATCTCTTTCAGAATGTGAGGGACACTACTTCCTATGATAAAGGAACCTAACTCTGTTTTGAAATCTTAAAATATTTGATAAACTAATATTGTAAAAACTGTTTTTAGCTGGCCATGGGAAGAGACTGTATTACACATTACTCAAACCTTCACCGATACTGCGTTTTCTCACACGACGAATTGGTCTGTAAAATGGCTCATGACTACGAAAAGTTGGATCAGTGGATAGCTGTATGTACCTACAAAGACATGGCAAAAATGCTGGAGACAGAGAGAGGTACGTATTTTGATGGAACATTAAAAAAGCATTATAACCTTAACCCTAAAATGCAGATAAAATATTCAATTTTATCCAATTGTTCCTTATTTTAGAGTTGAGAAAAGTCGTCTTGAGTTGGGGACTAACTGGAAGTGAGCGTGTTGCCTTTGAAATGCTGCCGGATGACAATAGATTATGCGAATTTTGCAAAACTACATGTTTTCTTTCTGCGATCACTTGTCCATGTACTGAAGACCAACTGGTATGCCTGCGACACTATGATAAGCTCTGCGAGTGCCCCAGTGAGACACACATTCTAAAGTAAGTGCAATATACCATTGTAAAAATAAAATGCCTCAAATATCGAAAATGAAACTTAATATTATATATGGATTATAAATAAAAATTTATGCTTAACATTGTAACTACTTATAATGGGATATGATATGCATAATTTGGTGATTGATTATTACTAACAATCAGTTATCTTTTGTTTTGTTTAGGTATCGGTACACACTCGACGAGATACCTCTATTAATCAGACACTTACAAGAGTACACTGCCGAGTATGAAAACTGGTCACGAATATGCAAGGAGAAGGTTGTGTGTCCCATGACAGATAAGAGTGACGAAGACACAAAAATAGGTAGGATCCACATGATATTTGTAATTTTAGAGGGTTCTTTCAGTTAATTTTGATGACTCTAAACAATTATGCCAATTTCAGAAATGGACGAGCTCCGAGAATTAGTTGAGGAAGCCAAGAAAAATAATTACCCAAATAGTCAGCTTGTCGAAACTGTTAAGCAGGTTTCATCGGAGGCAGAAAAGTTGTCGAAAATCTCAAAATCTCTACTGACATCCAGTGTCCGTACCAGGTTAGTACATTTCAAAAATGATGATGGCATGCTCTAGTCAAATTCTCTCTAGTACGATAAGGAAATTAAAATAATTATTGCTTGAATGGTGTAGAAAATCGTCAACAGCCCCCACAAAACCATCGTATACTGTTGGCGAGCTACAGATACTGTTGAATGATTTGGAAAAACTTCCTGTGAAAATGAAGGAAACTAAGCTCATCAGCAAACTAATCGGAAAACTAAATGAAATGAACGTAAGTATTGAGTGATACTGTTTTTTCCTTTCAATGTCGAACCTTAGATACAATGTGGCTATATTTGTTTGACACTATAGAATGCAGCCAAGTACTACATTGTTCAACAAGATAGTAGCGACTACGATTCCAAACAAATCAAAGCGTTTTTGGAAGAAGCTACGCAGTTAGATGTTGAAATACCCGATCTCCAAGAAATACAAACTGTAAGTTAATATCAGTTACATTCTTACAGAGATTAGCTGCTTTTTTTTACATCCGTCTAATGTTTAACCATTTGTAGATATACAAAAGAAAAAAGTGGTTAGAAAGCGTTGAAAGTTATCAGGGAATGTGGAATATCAACCAGCTAAAGTTGTCAATGGACATCGGAGAAAGTCTTCCTTGCCACCATACGACACTAAATAAGTTAAGATACTTGTCGAGTTTAAATGAATTTATCGACATGTGGGAAGAAAAGGCCCAAAGAATCCTTAACGCAAAGTAAGTTCCGTAGTAATTTCAATTTCCTTTGCCAACGTTATGATCACAAACTTAATTGACTCCACTGAAAATATAAAACAAGTTTCTATGTATTTATCTTTGTATTTCTGATGTTGTAGAAAAGAGAAGTTCACCCTGGAAGATGTTGAATGTGTGTTAGGCGAGGCAGTTGAGCAACCTGTGGCACTACCGTCCTTGCCTCCTCTACGGGAATTAGTTTTAAAAACTAATGTCTGGCTTCAAAAAGTGAAGTTGTATGAAAATAAGTCAGAGTATCCCTACATAGACGATTTAGAGAATTTAGTCAGTAAAGGAGAAGCTTTCCCATTGTATCTGAAACCGTTAAATATTCTTCGTTCTCAAGTTCATGGCACAAAACTGTGGAAAGAAATGTGCGCTCGAGCATTTTTGAAAAAGAATTCGTGCATAACCCTTATAGAGGTAAGTGAAGCGTTGTAATAACATTTGCTCATTAAAGCATGCCCAAAATATGAAAATTACTGGATTTGAGCACTAACACTCTTAAATAAATTTACTCCAGGCTCTTGTACCAAGACGAGAAATTAATAGAATCCCTTCCCGTGGAAAAAGAAAACGTTTTGACGTAGAAAATCCAAATCATCAATTAGCAGCGATGTTACTCGATTTACGAATTCCGGAACTAAAAACTACTGGGGAAATAGCTAAGGCTCATGAGGTAACGTTAGCTAACATGATTTACTTTTTTTAATATTTCGTGCCGCAGATTTAATTACAGCTACGATTATCTATTTTGGTTTTAATACATTTATTGGTAATTTGCAAAAACACTTGTAACTTTACAGAAACGACAGATTTTGGAAACAGAGGAAATAGTTAGTCTACGAAAGTATAATTTAGATAAGAAACGGCACGATATCGGAGATTCCTTATACTGTGTGTGCCGGAAGCCTTTTGGCGAGTTTATGATTCGTTGTGAATTATGTTATGAATGGTTTCACGGTAAGTTTAAAAGATATTTTATTTTGCATATGCGATTCATAATTGTTAATGCCGTTTCAAAAATATTGCTAGACAATCAATGAATAATTTGTCCAGATAATTTTGTATTTGCGAGTGATTATTTATTCGTATTTATTTGTAATTTTACATTTCAGTTACGTGTGTTCCACTGCCTTTGCTAGATAATACAATCGTACTCAATGAAGAAATCTCAAGTCAGGCTTACGTAGCTTACATGATAGCAACCGGAGAAATAAAATATTTTGGACCTTGTTGTGCTCGGTCTAAGCGACCAAAACTAGACACAATTTTAGATTTATTGGTGAAGTTACAAAAATTGCCCGTAAAAATAGTTGAAGGTGAAGCCATTCACGTTTTAACGCAGCGAGCCATGTGCTGGATGGACAAGGCAAAAGAATTTCTTAGTTGCGACGACATTTCCGAAGCTCTAAAAACTATCAAATCTGTAAGATTTTATCTTTATGAATTTAAGGGGTTTATTTTTTAAATTGATTGAAAGAGTATCTTGAGATTGTATTTCAAAATTCATATTATTGCTTATTTCAGGCAAATACGCTTTCGACAACTGCTCCCGTTATATTTGGTGATGCCGCTGCTAAGAGAAGAAATTCGGAAACTGGAAAATTTAGAGACTACAGCGAAATGTCTATGAAAATCAAAAAGGATGCTCACAAAAATGGCAACATTAGCCAACAAGAAAACTTCATTTCCGAGAATCAAGTCAGACAAATGGAAGGTCTGGGAATATCGGACGCTAAAGGTGAAAACTCCAGAAGAGCCTTGTCGGTCGATACTCCGGGCTCACTTGACCACAACGGACTGAAAAAGAAAGGTTGGATTCCTGAAGACTGGAACCGAAATTCTCAAAAGGTGGAGTCTGAAGATCCGAAGTTGAAAAACTTTGGGAGCGGGAGGAAATCATTCCCTATTCCTAAAAATTTCCAGGAGCCAATTATAAGGCTCCCTGCCAGTCGAATTGCCGTTGCGGAAAGTTTGCTAGTTGAAATTGGTCTCATGGAAGTTTCGGTGGAATGTGAAGTAAGCGACATTTCGAATGACATTTGGCGGATAGTAGAAGCCAGCAAACCAAAACCAGTTAAAGACGAAGCATTCACCATCCAAGTAAGACACTTGGCATTTTACAGCAATGTTAAATAGATAAGCAAAATGTAAATCGCCGTGTCTGTATTTTATTTTGTTCTCTTTCTCTTTTTAGAAAGTCCAGGAGGTCATCAATGCTGAAATAGGGGAGAAAGAATCGGCGGAGAGCTCTTTCATTGAGTCATTACCAGGTTCCTCTCAAACTGCCGACAAAAGAGTCGTCCGAAAGCCTATGAAAAGAAAATTGGTGAGTTAACTAGGCATACTAATATTGCTTATTAACAAATGACGTGGGTACTAATTGTAATGCCAATATTGCCAATGAAATCATTTTACAGACATCCATTTCACTCGACGAAGAGGAAAATACAAATTCCGCCAAGACCTCTGCGCAAGAATATGACGACGATTGCGCTGCTAACCCGTGCAAACAGCCTTCTGGTAAATTAATATTCACAAAGAAAAGAAACCCTCATTTTTTTACAGACTTTTACATAACAAATTCCTTTAACACAGGAAAAGGCATAGATTGGGTTCAGTGTGACGCCGGATGTGATCTCTGGTTTCATCTTATTTGTGTGGGGCTGAAAAAAAGTCAAGTCAAGAAATTAGATACGTTTGTCTGCCAGGCATGTGCCCCTAAGAATCCGGGGAACCAAAAATCTGGTGATAGCGACGGTTCTTCTTGTGACACGGTAGTTGTTTTTTCCATTTTTAAAAAAAATGTGCGAATATTCATGTGAATAACCAAGTGTTGATTTTTATGTAGGATTCCAAAATGTCAGAGAGCGGCAAGGCAAGCATCTGCAGCAATAAAGAGAACGATAATGCTAATTTAGACAATTGTTCGATACCCGCAACTAAAATCGACGAAGGAGCAAAATGTTTGTTTTCCTTGTAAAAATTGTTTGTTTTCTAAATTATTATTGAATTTTATACAGATATCCTAAGGTAATTATTAGCAGAAGCACCTTTTATGTTGCTGATTAGTTTGTAGATTGATAAATTCATTTTGGGAAGATTGGAAGATGTAGAGGTTTTTGCAGTTCAGAAATTCAGATTTTGTATTACTTAAAGATGGACTTAGGGATTCATGAAGCAACCCGCGTTATACAGTGTAGAGGGACAGATTATTGTACTGAATTATAAAATAAGTGAATGGGTGTTAAAAGAGCTGGTCGCAGCGGTCAGAACTTCGTCATGAACACTCTGTACTGCTGCACCGAGTGATTTGTAGATAGTATCCTAGTATTCCTAGTAGACTCCCCTAAGCCCCGTATCTGTACATAACTACATACTGCTTTTTAGACCACCTAAGAAATAAGTACAGTCATTAATTATTTTATAATGTAATTTTATTACCTTCAACATCACATCACAACCCAAGCTGCTACATCTCTCTCTGTAGCTTGAGTTCTAACGTACAAGATTAAAATATATTATAGTATATCTCTGTTGTAAACAATATTTAGTAAGAATCATTAATATTATGTGTACTTAAATATTAAGCGAACGCCTATACTACATTATAAATTCAGTACCCAATAAATGCTTATTATACCTATGCAATTACCTATATAATAGAAAAACTAATATAATTATGTAAAGTAATATGAACGATATATTGATCAATTATAAAATCTGGTAGAGTGATTAAAATTGTCCTATTTTTAAGAAAAAGACAAGCTAATCATTTGCATCCTTTCACATACGGCACTGATATAACATCATATTTTCTGTGGCCCTTAAGTTTTTTATTAAATTTTATTTTGTATTACTGCACCGATACAGAAAAATGGCAGCCACTTTTTCATCATTCAAAGTAAACCAGATTCATACTATTCAGTCAATAGCTATTTGTCATCTTTACCTGCTATGTAGCTGGCTGCATTTAAATGAAATGGGGATATATTTAAAAGTGTCTTAAAATTAATGTTTTTTAAATTCCCATAAAATGAATGAACAAATATATGCCAAAAACGTTGCTAATTATTAACTATTTATAAAATGTAATCAATAGATGGTATATGTGGTATAGTGTTATAATTTTATATTATTCATTTCCGAGTCACCATCCCTGAAGAATCAATATTTTCGTCATAGCATACATACTGCGTAACAATAGTTGGAACATTTGGCACTTTATCTTCAAGTTCTCACGGAATGCCCTTCATTTTCCCACAATGTGACTACAAGCTCACAAGCAAGTAATCTTTCGTTTTCACGGGCATGTAATTTTCTCCATACAGTAAAAATAAATGACCGATTCCGAGTTTTACGCTTGTTGATAGGACATGTCGGGCGGACCCTATCTCGCTTTGCTAGTAATGAACATTAAACCCTGGCCCTGATGTTGGTTCTTTGCTTGCCTTAACTTTTTGCTTATCTAACAGCACTCAGCCAGCAGAAAGTTAAGGTCAACCCAACCCAAACACTAGCAACTTGTACCAATTCGGGTATGAGTACCAAATAGCCGTTATGCTAGCTGCACATTTTGAAATGAAAAGGAAATGTAAATGGCCTAGATAAAATGGGGCACGATAAGACAGGTTGCATAGTTAAAATAGTTAAACACACATCTGACACATCCAGGGCAGAACAAAGGTTTACGTATTCTCATTCCACAAACAATTTAATTTTATGCATATCTACACTCTGTGACCGATTGGTGACGTTCGTCTGGTTCGTCCGCATATGTATGAGATGCGATTCAGCGGTTTGTAAGTAAATGAAAAGTATATAATGTAGACAGCTAATTATTTCTGCAAATATGATATTGTCAATATTTTATAATTATCTTACGGCACAAATATATATGGTGCTCCTCAGTTGGCAGACGATTCAGCCAGCGGAATGATATGATTACTTGGAATTGGCTATCTAGTAACTGGAATAATATGTGGGTAGCGTACAGGATAGCGTAATGCGGTACGGAGATAATCCAGTATCAACTCAATCCGTAACAGCCAAACAACTACCAGGTAAGATTAGCCCCACTGAAAGTATATAAATTCCAGCAAGCTCGGGTATAAAACATGAACATGTAATAGCACTGATAAGCAATTCGTATGCATTGCAAAATACGGACGGTTGAAAAAATTGTCAATGCAAGATAAAGCGGAATTCATAAAATCATAGTCCATTCAGCCTTTCAGACAGTAATATTCTTTCATTAATGTTGCATGAATGGAATGAATTACAATAATAATATTATATGAATGGAATTCCATTTTTTTACTTTGTTTACTTTGAGCTTTGAGTAGATGTGGCGCGAAAGCCATAAAATAAACAAAATTGTTGGGAAATGCCATGAATGAGTATGAAATAAAAAATGCAGTCACCTTTGCCCTAAAGCTCTACGAATAAAGAAGAACAATCATTTTTGGGGCACTTCTGTTTTCCGAAACAGTATGGGCTATGTTATCGCAGATAAAAGGTCTAATTCGCGCTGATTCTACTGTCTAAAGTTTTCATAGTAGTTTCGAAAATAAAAATGACGTCCGTAAATATTTAATTATTGGTTTACAGGTCTAAATGACCTAAAATTGAATGCCAACGTTAGCAGAATAGAATTACAATTATTTGCTATTAGTTCATTTGGAATAGAAATGTGACGGCAATAATGGGGTAATGGGAATTCTGCCATGGCAATGGCAACCTCCGTTAATTGTGTGCAGATTGCAGAGTATGAAAGGGATGACGTTAGGATTTATTTTTAAATCGTGAGTAGTCAAGTCAAATAGTTAGTTCGTGCAAACAATCCTGATAATAATTTTGTTTAATGTATGACATTATTTCAGAGTTGCTGACATCGGCATTGTTCGGTTCTCTTCTACTTTTTCGACAGAATGACACAATGGATTGTGCAACAAAAATAGCTATCCGGCCTCCAAATCCTTACATTTGCATTTGTCTTTGTCACTGAGTAACCTTGTGGCTATAAAAACTTTTCTTCTAGTGTACCTGCTACAGGGCCAAATACTGCACTGGAATGAAAGTAAACTGCAATTTGGAACAGAAACTCTGAGATGTTGCAAAGTATTCGTGTTCAATCGAATTTCCTAGTTTCAGAGTCAACACGACGCATTAGGGAGGATTAGACAATGTTAGCGCGGAGAAAGGGATATCATACTGTTTCCTCAATCCTGCAGTTTTTTTTACCGTGTTACTGGCATTCGAACATGATGGCTATAGTAATCAGAATCACAACTTCACATGCCAAAGCTGTACCATTAGAATTCCATGCCTATATCCGCAGTCCATAATATTTTCCACTCCTTTTGCATGGTTCAAAACACCCCATACACCTCATAACAAAAATCCAATGCAATAAATTAGGAATTACTCGCAATTATAAGGATGATGTAGTTAGATAAGAATTTATATACCAGACTTGATAAAGCGAAACTTTGTCGGATTCCGTTTCCCCAACATTTTCATACAGAAATGCGTGTATATGAAATAGCTATAATAGAAAGAATGAAGAAACGTTTGGAAGCAAGCTTTAATAGCTTTAGAACCGGACTAGACAGAACAAAGTGGCTACCACCAGTACCACCACTAGAAAGATGAGATTTAAACTTGAAGACTGCTACATAACAATGAAAGATTTACTCCCAGTTAACGGATAAAAATTCATAACTGAAAAATCATGGCTTAGGCTTATTAACACGGAAAATTAGACAAATTCTTAAAATAAATATTCTAAAATTAGAAAGATGGCTAATTATGAATTATGATGTGTTGCTCTAAATCACCATTGACTTGACTTGACTTTTCCAATATGCTCCATCCGTGTTCTGTCGAATTCGGAATTCATCGCAAAATTTCGCTTTTCGGGAGAAAGGACTAAATTGCCTTTCTCGTCTTGCAAAGCTTTTACTTTTTTCGGCTGTAACACTGAAATTTTATCTGTTTCATACATTTTTTCACAAATAAAAAGGTTTTGCCTAAGTTATTGGAGATGTCTTAAATGATTTGCCGTGTCTACAAAGGACTATAAGTTGATTTTCATAAACCTCAAATTGTCTAATTTCCCTTGTTTATAAGCCTAAACGATGAGATTTTCAGTTATGATGTTTTTCTCCTTAAAATTGCCGTAAATCTTTACTTGTCATGCATCAATCTATACGTTGCTTGGTATCTCCTCTTTCCAACGATGGTAGCCACTGCTGTCTTCTGTCTAGTCTGATTCTAGAGCTATTAGTCTCTACAAGATATTCTTCCTGGTACCCCTGTACATAAATTTTGCTAGAATTTCAATATAATAATATGAGGAAGTAGGAAGAAAGGGTTATGAAATGTAAAACTTAGAAATATGAAGAAAGCTGGCCAATTTTCATGCTATGAAAATATACATAATTATATATATGTACTATATACTTATATATATAACAAAATGCCATTTAGTTATAATATCAGATATGTGATTGTCGAAAGGGCTTTTCCATATTGCAAATTTGGTAGTGCAAATAGTGCAATGCAGTTGTATGTCTGTAGTCTGTAGGTAGATAGAAAGGAGTTGGAGTTCCAAAGTTTTAGGCAAGTGATTGTGGAGGTCGATGTTTAGGTAGGAAAAGGAGCCCCAATCATAGCAGGCAGGGCAGGGAGCCTATAGCCATGCATATAGGTAGCCATAAAGAAAGACGTCAGAGAGTGAGCCAGACGAGGAGCGAGCGAGTATGCAGTGTAGTTGAGTGTAGTGCAGTGTAGTGAGAGTATTATTATCGTATTACCGTATCGCTGGCACTTAAATAGCACACGATGCATGCATGCGATGTGGTGAATAGTGAATCTAGTGAATGCCAAACGGGACATCCTTCACATCTGTACATACGAGCTGGCTCTTATTATGTGCTCGCGATATATTATACGAGCACGAAATCTGGATTCACGAATCACAATGCGAAACGTAGGTATTTATTGATGTGAACTGTAAATTGTAAACAGGAGCACGGGCTCAGTCGGAGAAACAGCACTGCAGTCCTCCAGCCTAACTGCTGCAAACAGAACAGAGAGACAGACAGACAACAATGAGCAGTAGTCGCGCGGAGCATGAGATCAGCACAACAGCTAATTAGTTAATGCTCATTCCTCTCTCTAAAAATCCAAGAGAATTAGGAGCAAACCTGTTAGCACTCATCTTTCAATTAGCACCACTCTTCGTTTTCATCTCTATCGTCACACATTCAATAGTTTACAAAGTTTACATTACTTACAGCACACCATCCAACATCTCACATCATCAGACACACAGGCACAGGTGAGCTGGTGAGCTGAGCATCCGCGACTCTATACTGTTGACTGTCCACTCTGTCATTGTTGTCTGTGCTCAAGTGGTCTCATCATCAGTCTACTCACTTCTGGACATGACGACGTTATGATCAAGCTCTAACCTTCTCACCACCACCATTCACCCTTTTCACACTAATCTCCACTCTGATCCTCACATTTATTAGCGGCATTTCATCCTAATCATCAAAGGTAAACAAAATTATTTATTCATGTCAAATAAGAACTGATAAAATGTAGTTGGTAATGGTAGGTAGTATGTACGTGCATTGATTGTAAATATAATGCTCCCCCCTAATTTAACAACTGCTCTTTCATCCTTAAAAATAAATTCTGGGGATTTTCACACCAAATATGACAATTGGTTGTTGGTGTATTTAAAAAAATCTAATAAGACAATGACAAATGACCAAATCCCGGGCTGGTGGCTAGTATCCAATTTTTAACCTGAGTGACTGTTTTTAAAACTTGATATCTTTTTGGGATTAAGAAAGTGTGTAGAACAAATATATTTTTTATTTATTTAGATGTTAGAAGGAGCTTTAAACGGTTACTATAGATCAGTGTGCATATAACGATTAAATGAATTATTTAGGTATGTCATATGTCAGGTCACATTTATAAAAGTTGCTATACTCCCTCTCTATTTTAAGCCCAAATTATTACTTGACTGGGTTTTACGACTAAGGCAACAGGAACAAACAATACGGTTTTACATTTGTTGCCAAAAGGTAACATTATGTAACGTCTGTCGTCATTTTAGTTGCATTTTGTTATTAGAATGTCATCCTGTTAATTTGTTGTATTTGATTTAGTAATTTCCAAGCTAATAATAATATGCGTTTCCTATTAATTACAACATTATGGTATACGTAGTAATGTTGTTGTAGGCAAATGCTTGGAAATTTATGCAGGAAAATACTACAATATTATTTATTTAAATTAAATTTGCGAGTCGTATGGGATTTTGTTCCTCTCGAGTTTTTCTATGCCTACGATTCCTTTTTGTACTGGCAATATATAATAATATCTTGTACATCCTTCAAGTAATATCGATGACCTAGAGCGCAATGCTAAAGAGGTGGAAAGTAAAAGTTAATTAATTATCCTCTGTTGTCTTTCAGGTTTGCTTACGTCACAGTCAGTAATTAATGAAGAAGGAGCGTACTGTGACCTATGACCCAGTTCTTATACATTCCTATTATTAGAAGATTGGTGTTAGGGTGATGGCAGCCAGTGACTAATCCACGAAAAAACACATCATAAACTGCTGCATGACATTTATTTTTGCAGCCTAAATGGTTCGAAAATAAGAAGAATTTAAATTAAAGGTAAGTTATTTCCTCTAAAATTTTTGATAATTAGCTTTATTAATTCAGCCACATAAACCACGGTTATTTTATGTCTAGTACTGTAATTAAGTATTTGTATTCTAAATTCTTACAGCGTTTAGAAAGGTATTCAGTCAACAAAGTAGGAAAATGTGCCCTCATGAATCAGTGTTATGTTGATGAACATAGACCGTAACTTCCTATTGCAAATTGTAAATGGGTCAATGTGGCCATCCTCACTATCGTCTTTTTTGGCGCTCTTCTCCAGTCTCACAGATTTGTACAACCTGTAACAAAAAACAAATCTCTACTTAAATTCTTCTTCCTGCTACTAACTGCTCCTTCTGTTCTATTTAACAGGCAAGTAACCATTTTTTTGTATTTTGATGTTTTTGCGTTGATTGCACAATTATTGACTTATTAAAATGAGTTATGACAGAAAGGAATATTTATACGTAAATGTTAATGACGAGAAGCAACGATCTATTAGTCCAGGTCCAGGTGCATTCTGCGTTCATTTTGTGCAGTATTCAAGAGTTATCCGACCCGGTGTACAAATTTACATACAAATTCCGTAAGCCTGATTCCGAGACTCTGAAGAACCAGAAAGTTATAAATAAATAAATACCAAAAAATATAGAAAAACTTTACAGTGGGCATGGAGCTGGGGTTTTTCTTAGACAAATATTATGATGCAAAATTCAAAATGTGTTTTTGTATCTCAATCCAAACAACCCTCATTTTTCCTGTTATTAGTGTATCTTTGAAAAGTTTCTCACCCATGGACCATCGGAAATTATGGGCAGATTTCAAAACTTTTAACCAAATCGCGCTAGGTGGCTGCGCGCCAACTCTGAGTCCTTCTTAAAAATTTCATAAAAATGTGGCAAATGATTCCTTACATAACGTATAGGACCTGTGTAGCAATGACAGGATTATTTATCGAATACAAAAGTCTGTACATTATATAAAACCCTACAAAACAGTTAAATTGAATATTTTTATGCTAAGGGTGATAAAATAATCTCGTAGGACATTCTCCCGTATCGAAACTTTTTCTATGGGTGACCTTTCCATTCTTTACTTAAAAAGTATTGACACTTGCGTTTGACGTCATCAAAATAATAATGTAGATATATTTCATATCCTTCTGTATGAAAAAAAAAGATGAGGTAACCTTTGAACCTATGGCATCTTTAAATGATTAGATAATTCATAGTAGAAAGTATTATAGTAATAAAGAGATGATGAATGTATTAAGAGATCCATAATGTCTCTGTTAACTAAACAAAGTTCCAATGGAAGCAGAATGATAAAAGATGATAATTTGACTTTGACAGAAATAGTTTATCATGGTATGACATGATATTTTACATCACGCAGCATTATAATCTCCCAGTGATTCATTTTCTGAATTTGTTTGTTTCATTGTGATTCAGGAGAAATTGTGCTGACGACGCGGACAGGAATACTCTCGCTTCGTCCGGACGCTGAAGATAATTTCCATTCACAGTTTCCCTTTCAGACTGTGTCCGCAACTTCTTTCTCTCATTCATCTTCTCTTTGTGCGTGAAGACTAAAATTTGTCGTGGCAAATGGCAGCTTGCCAAGCAATTAACTTTTCTGTAAGTTGACAACTTTTTATTTATAATTCTAATTGACTCTCACGTAGCTTAAATCACTCTGCACATTAAATTGCAATTAAGGAAAGGTAGGAATCCCTAATCGTTTAAAATATTCTACAACGATTAGCTTAAAGTCGTTGATAATTTATATTTGGTGGAAGTGTTCAATTGCCTTGACATTGACGTATATTGCACAAAAAGATGGGCAATCCATCATCTATCGAAGCAGTGTACTGTGCACTCATCCAAATTGTTCTACATTAGGGATTCGCCAGACATTTTTACTATGCCTGGCGTTAAGTGTGTGGTGTATCCGCATCGAGTGTGCTACAAGTGCGGAGATAACTTTTGTAGATAGCATCCAGACACATTTATAAAACAGTGGCATAAACAGATAATTTCATGTCAATATATCGTTTCAAAGATTGGAAAACACCAATTGGCGTTGCATCACTATTTACATGCAAACTATCCATCGTTATGTTCTGCCCTAAATAATTTCATGGTTTTAAATTGCTTAAAACTCGTCTCAACTAGTTAATCATCACCAAAATTTACCAGTTTTAGCAAGATTTAACCCTTTCTTAAGTTATCCTACCCACATACTGCAAATATTCTTTCGTGCAAATACAAATGTAGTTAAATATATTGTAAATTAAAGATAATGGTATATGTGTTGACGTAGGAGGATGTAGGATAGTGCAGAGTGGGCAATATTACATTTGATGGAAGGAACGATTGTACTACATAAAAGTGTATACGGTTAGTAGAACTAGGTACATACTATCCACTCAATGGATTCGGCTCATTCTCTTTTATAGATACTTTATATAATTTTTTTTTAATTTCATTCAGCCGCATGTGTCCATGATGTCACATGTAGTAAATAAGCGCTTTATTACAGCACAACCTCCGCTAATTGCCCCATTTAAATTTATTATTAAGGGCATGCCAGGTTATCGGAACAATTGAAAGCAAAGCACAGCACATGCATATCGGTAGACACAGTGCCCACAGATTCCAGTTGCAAGGACGGATCTATATAGGCAGAACATGAAATGAACCGACTGTTGGGAAATCGTGCATAACTTATGAATGGATTCCAATGATCAAAGGGTATTAACTCTTTTCTTTTTGCCTACATGTTTCCGTATCAAATTACACTAACTATGCAGTCAGTTAAATAGCTGCCTACTTTTGCAATGTCTAGACAATTGTGGTAGCAATGAGCTGATTAATCATATGACCATGAGCTAGTATACACTAGCACCTACCAAGTCTTATGTTCATTGTTCCTTCCTTTTTATCGTAGCGAGTAATAGAAACAGTCTTTTGAAATAATGGAGCAAGAAGCATTCATAGTGATCTGTTGACTAAATATGTATGAGATGAGATGAATATTTCTTCAGAGAAATTTCATTATAAAATAAACAATAACATTTGACTAGAACCTCACGGATTGTGTTTGGGTTAGACACGTTTACTGTCGCTTGACTTGTGGTATCAACAATTTTTGTGTTTACACTAACATTCCTTGATTGTGACAGATAGCATTCTAATTTAAGCTGCTACAGCAGCAGTTAGACCACAGCCGTGCAAATTGTCACTTTGCTTGGCATATTACATTATAATATTTTAATTGTAGCTGTTCCACTATTCTTTACTTTTTCATCAGATGATACAAAACCGACTTTTTTATTTGAGATAATTCTTGGCCTGTCTATCGTTGCAGATTAATGTAGTTATCGTAGTAGCTATACTAGTAGAACTAGACATAATCCTCAATCCATTGTTATAAATAAACCACAGAGTTGCATAGTATTAGCATAGACTAGTTCCACTTTCTCTTCTGTTAGTAAAGAAATCTTTGGAGCATGTGATGATACGTGATCCAATTGGTTTTAATTTCACAAACTCATTTGCGTCTTTACTGTAAGCCGAAGAGAGTCAATTAATAGAGCTATGTGTATCTATTGACGAAACGAAAGAAAGGCCAAATGCCTATGCAATTGCAAACGTATAGATTCCCATTCCTACGTGTAAAATATAAGAAATAGATTGCAAATGATGCTATGATTGAGCATATGTAAGAATATTGCCAATTTTGCTAATGTCGAGCCAAGAATGAGGATGATTGCAACCTCCGTGAATTCCTTGGTAGAAATGCAAGCAACTTTTTCCATATTGAGCTGCGTCGTTAACAATTTCCAAATCTCAGTCAACAATATTGTTTTTTATATTTTCAATAGTAGTTAACTGACAGATTATTATGTGTACGTCGGCAGTCTACTGTAGTATAACTTTCGTCTGACTATTTCTCTGTCTTAACATTTTATAATAAATAAATAAGAAGTGTAAGAAGAGTAAGTATTTCCAATATTATAAGACTTGCTTATTATATTCTGAATAGCTGGAGTTTATGGTTGACTGATGCACAAGTGAATAGTCGGGAATAGAATTGTATATCTAGGAAGGAGGCATTCACAGTATATTTCAATAATTCCATGTGCAGATGTACCTATTGTGGCTATATGGAGTAGATGGAGGGTGGATTATGATTTGCAACGATGTAACGAATTTGCAAGGCATTGTTCGTTAGGGATGGTAGTGTTGTAAATGTCACCATGATTTAATACACGTAAGTAGGTAGGGAGGTAGATGGTCTTAAATATTATTGGCTACATGGATTGAAAAGTAAAAGTGTGGCTGCAAGGAGCTGGATTGTTTCCTTGCTGATATAGTTCATTCCTCTGTTGCAATATATGATCGTACTTATTTGGGTTTGGATAGGTGACAGCCAGGGATTTGTCTTGACTTGTATTGGTCCTGTATTGTCCTGTATTGGTGGAAGTGTCTGAAATTGACCGTTTAATAGCTTTAGATTATGATATGATGATGGCAAGAAGTCAAAGACATCCTGGCGGAAGTTGTAGCTAACATCATGCAGTTGTTGATTGTGTGTGAGGTGTCAGATTCACGACTCAGATTGTTACAGATAGCATGGAAAACCCAGTCAATAGGTTTTAAACCATAGAAAGCATAATAATTACCGAGAGCGACCGATGTATCCATGTATCCCTCTGTAAGTAGATAGATATACGCCATATTGATATAAGAACTCCTCGCTCAGTCAGTTAACTTCTCTTCCCTCTGCATTTTCTCTCGCCTGTCCAACGTGTCTTTTAATTTCCGCAAATTTCATCTGAATTTAAAAGTTTAACGACCCTGTTGTAAATCCTCTGATAATTCAGTGTTTATTTCGAAAAGAGAACTCGTAAATTGTCCTACAGTTGTAGAAATGGAAAATAGAAACATGAAAACTGATAATGAAAGCGGGGAGAGGAACGGAATGTCCTCATCTCTGACAGATCTTGAAAGGTTTAGCATCCAATTAATCGCCAATGTTTTTCAGGTGATAAATAAATGCGAGGAGACGGAAAAAGTGCGACTAGACTCTTTGAAATTAACTGACAGACCTTGGCACTACCGTGGAGAAGGAAATGCAAACATTGTCCTGGCTTTACAAGACGTAATTAAAAATTCAAAAATCTCTTAATTACTAGGTATATTCCCTAATTTTCTTATTACGGTATTATTAACGTGCCGTTGATTTGTCAGGATGTGCGCGTCATTCGCTTGTCTAAAGTGAAAACTGGAAACTCATCATGCGAGGATTTCAATCAGTACCGTAAGAAAGTCGAGAGAGAAGTCATGTTTGCAAATCATGTCTTTGGACCTCTGCTGGGATTCGAATTTGTGGGAACGGTTCACGCTGTGCAAATCAGTCCAGACCAAATTGCTGAGTTAAATAGCTCACTCATCAAAGTTCGACCGAGTACGAACAGTTTTTATTAATTTCAGATCATTGCATTTATTGTTATCACAATTTTATCCTTCTATCTAAATGGTTATTTTATTTTATTAAAAGTTAATTGTAATTTTAATCTTTAAGATTATCGTCAGCACAAAGAGCTCCGTGTACCATTTGGGACATCACACTGTGATTTTGCAAGGATTCATGCTTCTCCTTCCAACAGAGTTGACTACTGTGTTGAAATCAAACCAAAGCAAGGATGGTGGCCAAGAAACATTTTCGTTGGAAAACAATCTCCTCCTTACTGTACTTATTGTCTCAACCAACATCTTAAGGTAAGATCCATTGGGTTAGGTATACATAAATTGTTAATTAATACATATATCATGTTTCACTAATAACTATTTTATTTTTTGACCAGATGAGCTGCTCGAAGATATCATCCTTGACCAATTATTGTCCTTTGGATCTGTTTTCAGGGTGAGCTTGAAATATGATTGAGCATCCCATTTAATATTCTCTCGTAGTAAATCTTTGTGCTTTCTTTTCCTGTCCCTTTGCATTAGTAGTGGCGAACTCTAATATCCGATATTGCCTAGATGCATAACACCATCACACTGCTATTAATTTATATTTGTCGTTTACGCGGATAGATTAATAATGTTTATCATCTCCAAAGCAATAATTGACTTGCATATTTATTAGCTTTATAGAAATTAGAAACTGTGCTCTTCTTCTTGTTCGTGTGTTTAATATTGAAGCCTATGTATTTGTGAGAATTAACGTTTTACATAGTAAATAGAAGCTTCTCCTATAATTACTTATTTATATGAGACAAGAAAACTGAGGAAAACCTAAATGCCTTTTGTGGATCAAAAACAAAGCATTTTGTTATTCTTCATGAATCCATTTTTATAGTCGACGTTCTATCGTAGAGCAATAAGAAACTTATTAACGTCTTATTGTCAGTCAGACTTATAAATATTCTAAGCATTGTATAACGGCACGCATGGATCTGAGCACTAAAAGAAATACGCAGTAACGTATTATAAACGTATGACTGTAGTAACGTCGAGACTGATAAATATAAATGCTAGCTGACTTTTTATAATTCACAAAGACTAATAGATTTTTAATGTTCTCTTTCTCTATTGAAAATAATTCGTCATCTTAATGACATTACATTCATGTCTACAACGTTTGTCGTACTATTACATCTTACATCATTTCTACACAGAGAAAGGCTAAGCATATAAAATTGAAATAATTGCTATATCCAAGGCTGAATGCATCTGAGTAATATCTTGCTATTAATTTCACGATTCCTGCTAAAACTCTCGCAATAGTTTTCGATGACTTTCCATCATTCTATCTGGCTTATTGTTTGCTTTTTGATAATACTAACCGACTCACATTGAGTGTCATACACTATTTTCATATAGCGCAATCGATGACTAATGCTTCCTTTAAATTTTAGGAAATGCGAATATGAAAATGTGTGAATGCTTAGGCTTTAGTGATTTATGATAATCCATTTTTAGATTTAGAAATTGTATAACACAGTTTGTTAACTTTTGTAAATATTATAGGCAGCCGCATCGCATGATTGGGGCTGTGATATCACTGATTGCCAATCCGCAAAATAATCTCCGAATATTTCGTGTAAGCTACTCTCTTCCTTCCTACTATCTTTCTATTTAACATTCTACTTCATCCTGTCGTCACAAGGGAGTTTCTATGAGTCACTATTTTATATTTATGTATCAATTGCTAATCAATATAAAATTCCTATTGTAAAAATATATCTATTGAGATTAGCCATCGAGGATTAGATAAATAGAACAATGGGATCAACTACTTGCACTTTACTCTATCACTATCAACTACTTAGGCACAATTAATTTCAGAATTTGGCTTGCATCTCTACATGGCTATGTTCTAGGAGAAATCTTAAAGTAATTAATTGTCATAACGAAACTATCAGCACTTTTATAAACCCATGTGGCGGTAGGAAGTTCAGTAGGTACTGAATAGTAGCAACTATTTCAGTATAGAAGTTGTTAACAGTGAATGGGCACTCTATAGTGACCATAATAAAAATACTTAAACGAATATACTGTATCAATTTTTGTAGGATGGAACTCCGGTTTACGGTGAAAATGAAAGTGGTTATTTGGATCAGATTCTCGTCGAATGGATCTTTGGTAGTGATTCTCATGGAACTAAGAGTCAGCCCTTTCCTCCTGAAACCCCTAGGTATGTTTAATTTGATTATAACGAATATTTAAATAACGCATTTTATATGGATGACCATTTAATGCAATTGCGTCCCTACACAGTTCGAAAAATATTCGGCACATACATTTGAACATGTGTCAATTTTTTGGTTTTACAGACAATATCCTCTATGGAAAATTACGAAAGCCCTGAACAATTTCATTTGCTTGTTGTGCTTGGCCCTCGTGAAGCCCCGTAGTACATGTGACGGAGGAACTGTTCGGGACAACGAACGCTACCAGGAAATGAAAATCCAATTTGAAGAAATTCTCAACTGTTCACCTCAAACTCATTCTCAGCAGTTATCTCATCTGAACGGAAATTCTCAAAGTAATTCGACGAGGAACAACAATTCTAATGACAATTGTCATATGACCATAATGCAACTAATTAAGAGCACTGGAGAATTATTGGCCAAGGCTCCCTGCCGTGATGCATCCTACCCTCTTCCAGAAAGTTGCATATTGTCGCGCATTCTTGAAGTTCAGAAATTGGGTCAGCGTGGCGAGCGATCTATTTACACAATTTACCAAAAGATTTGCCCTGTCCACAGTTCCAGTACGCGACGAAAGCAGGGGACTAGGAAACGGAAGAACAGCGATGGTTCTCCAGACTGCCCCTGTGAAATTAAAAGTGCGGGGAATATCGCTCATTACTACAATCTGGAGAATATGAGAGGGAAGTGTGGACTTTGCTACGACGACTACGAGAATCTTTCTGAAGAAGAATTCCCACATTTGAAGTACAGCGAGGAGGAGATTCAAATGATTCGCTGTCCGGGTGTTGAGTGCCTCGCTACTGAAAAGTGGATTGATGAAATTTCCAAAGCACCTCTAACTGAAGCGGAGTCTAATTCTCTGGAGCATTATTTATTGGCGGCTACGGCCAAGGATTGCTCCATTATGGTCACCTTTTCACCCAGTCACCGAGTCTCGAAAGGAAAAAAGTATTTCTCCAGTGGCACTACTGCAAGATGTTCTCAGGAGTCTCTTTGCAAGCAGAGCAATAAAACCACTTCAGGTCGTGATCATAACAAAACCAAAACGAAACTCACTAGTAATTCCAATATTTATGGCGATAGTGATATGATTATTCAGGATATGATTGGAGGCTTTCATAGAGTAAGAATTGGCGTGGCGGATTTAGACCCCAAACCCCTCACCTCAATTGCTAAACATTACATTAGAGATATAGAGATGGTTGAAGCTTATGAGGCATCTATTGCTAGAGATATTGCTCATTTTTAGATTAAACATATTTCGTGGGCGAAAGTGAATGCAAGGAATTCCACTATTTTGTTTTTAGAGGAAAGATACGAATTTCTTATATTTAGGTTTGTTGCTGGAATAAATATCGTTATTAATTTCCAATTTTAAAAATTTTAGCAAAGTGAACAAAATAGGTTATAAATATTTTTAAAAACATTATCTGAGAATATGAAACATCGCTAGTGTTAGGAAAGTGTTAGGGAATATATAAGGAAAAATAATGCAACAACTTTGGGAAGTGATAAGAGTTTAAAAATCCTATTTATTTACTATTGTTTCAAAAATTAGCATAGAAAGCAATACCTAGCAGCCTTTCATTCTGGTATAGTATAAATATACAAATAGTGCATGAGAAACTTTAAAAAATGAATTAAAATGACAAGCTATGCAAAATAATGCAATGGTGGTTTAAATCATTGAAGTTGTTGATAGTGCACTCGTTTGTGAGAGGCATGTCCTAGATATGATATGGTTAAAAAGTATTAAACTGCATTTGAAATAAGTAAAAGACATTTATTTATGAAATCGAGATCATTGTAAATATAATTAAATAATATTGCCAATTTAATAATAAATTATGTTATTTCAAATATTTTGTACTTGTTGTCCTTATTAATTAATCAGGAACAAAAATACAGGTATATCATATCCCATCGTATCAGTCTTGTTTAATATAAAGAATTCGTTTGATTGAATTATAATAATATATAGGTACATATAGGTACCTAATTATTATTTATGATTTACATTATTACATTGACTACTACGGAATTATATTATTAAAATATTATTTCTGATTTGAAATATTGAATGTCAATAATATTTATTTAGGCCCTTGTATTTTTATTTAATACAACACATAAAGCATTCATTCTTTGAGTCATGAGTTAGTCATTGTCAATCGAAAAACTTTGATGCTTGAACAAATTATTGGTATCTGGCGTGAAAAATAACATTCTCAAAATAGAATGTTTCAATTTATAAAACAATTTTTTATTGTTGAATTATACTTCCTGCGCATACAACGTATAATTAAATGTGTTTGCAGATATAAAATTTTCCTCCTGGTAGCTTTGGGACTTGCGATTTTTTCATATTAGAACCCGCTTCCTAGATTGGAACTTACAAGCAAAAGAACAATCAAAAATTATTACCCAATATACATTTAGCGCCGAATTAGCTAAGACTGAATACCTCGAATCTGTTGAGCAAGTTCCTGTTGTTTTGTATTTATTACTTTGCATTTGCATACCCAAGGCTAATAATATTGGGTGACTGCTTTCTAAAACAAAAAAGTTGTATAATGCAGGAACTGTGTCATTAGCAGAGAGCGGATAGGTAGGTAAATAGCTATTTTAAACGGTAGAAGATGGAAGGCTTAGACTTCGGGTTTATCCGTTTCAGGTCTCAAAGATTCCAAAAATATAACTTTTATTTTACCTATTTTTCCTATTTTAGGACATTTTATGAAAAGGCCAGGACATTTACCATATAAGATTATTATCATATTTATCAATTTCTCCATATAAGAAAAGGTTGTTTTATAAAATATAATATGAAGTGAAATTGTATTAAATATAATACAGCCTTAGATATGGTTTTGTGTACTTTGGGTTTGATAGCAATATATAGGTACTTTTTTTAGCTTTTGATGAAATCAGATACGATTTGTACATGTAAGCTGCATTAGGTATTGTTTTACCATTTGGAAACAGAAGTTTTTCTATTGTTTTTACATTCAGAGGCGCTATTTCCGTTTCCGAATCACTGAAAGAAGGAGCAAACTGAGAAGCCATAATATGCTAACAGTCTGAACGTGCAAAGACGAATGACAAAAGCCTACAGATATGAATCAGTTGTGCCTTTCAAGACGCTCGAGAAGACGTTACTTTTGAGAGGCAGTTTATTTATTGCCCACAATATAAAATTAACGAGAACCATTTTGACAATAACAGTTTATTCCATCACAAATTCACAGCTTGAACATATTCAAATGTCAATGGTGTTATATCTATATCGTACATAGAATCTCATATATATTATGAATAAGTATATAATATATATTACAAGGCGATTTGCACAAATTGCATTTGGTAGTGTAATAATTAGATAGGTAAATGCTTTAATATGTATCTGTATATAAAGTGGGGTACCGTCTTTAGTAGGTATACGTGCGTATTCACTTTTCGACAAAAATTACCTTTAAATATTGAGAGTGTATATGTAACATTACTATGACCCCCAATTACATGCACGTCTAACTACAATTATATCACCAGAGAGTAAGCTCCACCTTAAATGCTAACCAGCATAAACTGCTGCTTTTTTATTTACGAATTTCCTGGATTATTACATTGAACAAGAACTCCAATACCGTTCCCATCATTTTGCTATGGTATCGTAAAGCTTAATAACTTGGTGTTTAGATAGTCCAATTACCATTTCCATGGACTACCAACAAAGACACACTCACTTTTTGGCACGTATCTATTTATAATGATATTCAGGTAGACAGACATTAAGTTGATGTGTTCTAGACTTTTTATGTAGAGGATTACATGAACATTTATTAGTCTTCTAGCCAGTCGTCATCGTCATCATCGGAGTTACCTCCCATTGCAGCAGAAGACTCCACAGAATCCTCCATTGTAGGAATAGTGCTTGCCAATTTCTGCATAATATCACCTAGTCCAGCTTGCTTTGGATTTTCTTCTTTTAATCCGGAAATTCCCTGGAAATGGAACAAAGATCAAAGAATAAATCAGACACTTTTACGCATTGAACATGTAAAAAATCTTGGAAGCTGCCGTTTTCTTGGGAAGTTCTCGCCAAATATTTGGATATTCACAGCATTGACTTACTTTTCTACGCATGGCTAGAGCATTTTTCAAATCGGAAATCAAATCCGCATCGCCTTCAGACTCAGCAGCAATCGTCTTTTCCTTTTGCTCCTGCTTCTTCTTTTTAGCTTCGTATTTCCGATCCTTTGCCGATCTCAACCTTGATGTTCCACCAGCTTCCCGTATAGCAGCCATTAAATTGGATCTCATGTCAGGGACTACAGCTTGAGCTGATGCTGTTGTTTTCTTAGGAACTTGAGTATTTTGAATTGGTTGAGAAATTTCTGGTGGTGGGGGTGGCGGTGGCGGAGGCGGGGGACCAACAGCAGCTACTTTTCCGACATTAGTAGTAGGCGCCTTGGTTACAGTTGGGACAACTGGAGTCACAGGAACTTTATCAACTTTTGCATTCGTCTCTGCTTTTGGTACTTGGGATCTGGGTTGCTGTTCCGTTGTACTGACGACGCTGGGTGATATATCTTCTTGTTTGTTTACTGAAAGAGGTGAGAGTGCCGAAGAGAGTTTTTGGGGAGGGGAGGTTGGAGTATTAAACATTGAGCTGAAGTTGGAGCTCATTGAAGTCGAAGTGGAAAGAGAAGACGGTCTTTGAAATGGAAATAGTGGTGGCATTGCTTCCAGCGGAGGAAGGTCCAAGTTATCCGCGATTCCTACATTTTATCATGTGAAATCCGATTAAATACTTTGATAATCAATATTAACGATCACTAAAATAAAGTAATCTTTCGTCAACGTACCAGGAAGATCAGGAAGATGATCAGGTACATCAATATCAGGAATCTGCACGGAGCAAGGATAGTAATAAAAGTCATCTGCTTCAAGTCCTTCATCTTTGACTTCAACTTCTATCGGTGGAACTGGACTTGCTTCGATTCTGGACTCTTCTAATTTTTTCATTCGCAAAGAACCAACTCCACGTTCCAATGGACTTTTCTCAGACACTCGGTAATTTTGATATCTAAAAATTGCAACCAGAAAGTAATAATTATAATACTAGGAAATATTTTCTGTTTAGGCTATGTAGGTTAAGTTAACAAATAATTAAGCGACTTGATATGGCATGAAATTAAAAGAAAATTTGCATGCAAGAACTTTGCAAGATATTCAAGTAATTCTCTTACGGATTTTCAGCCGTATTGAATAGAAAAAAGGAATCAACAAGTTTCAGTTTCTCGGAAGGCTTCCCCAAACCGACTTCGTACAAAGTGTCCAATTGATTCAAATTCCCTATATTACTTTCCCTAACGTGGAAACAAGCAATAAGGTCATCAGGATTTTTTATTTGAGGCTCGTAGTCCATATATTGCTGCTTTTTTAGACGTTCTTCTCTTTCAATGTTGTACGCATATGATTCGGGGGGCGGAACCGTTTTGCATATCAGAGCCGGAAAATGTACCTCCAGTATAGACTTACTACCTTCCCCTGAATCTTCCGATTTTTCACATGGAAATTTTGCAGAAGATACAATTTTTATTGCCTTCTGTGATTGCTTCATTAATGCCACTTGCTTAGACGCCCGTTCTACACGATTAGTCATTGCAGTCACCTGACTTCGTTGCTCGGCAAGACGATTTCGTATAGAAGAAAATATTTCTGTTGTCACTGCATTGAGATGATCCAAAACTGACACCACTTCTCTGATGGTATCGTCTCGACGGCAAAAATTTGGAACCAGTTTCACTGTGTATTTGTTGCTGCCTTCTACCTTCATTGTGAGCAGCGTTTAAATCTGCAATAATATAAAGTATAAATTACCAACGAATACAAACAAACGCAACAATAATTCACTACAATCTTTTCCCATTCTTCAAATTATTGGTAGTGAATAAACACATTTACCGCATATAAAAAAAACTTTGTTCAAACTATTGGTAGTTTAATATTTTACAATAGTTGTGAAAACAATTGTTGTATTTCAAGTTTGTTTTTATATGCAACTTGTCCTGTAAAGTCAAATATAATATTAAATAGTTCCGCTCAGGTGTTCTACGCTAGGTACAGTAGGGCTCGGCGAAGACACCCGACGTTCCAACACCAGACGCCCAAAGCGAAGCAACCCGACACCACGCCGCCCGACGCCCGACGCCGACGTTTAAAATATAATTTCAATTAAGTTCCTGAAATTAACGTAGTAATCATTCAAACAAAAAATAAAATCCAATAGCTACTTTCTAATAGCTACTCTTATTACCAAGTTTATCATTCATAGAACGTGAGTTTCGTTTTGAAACCCTTTTATGCTATGCGTTGATTATAATTACAACTACCAGATGTGCATCCGATGATAATTTGACACTGGCACAACTGCATGAAATGACAAAGTATGCGATGTTGTAATTGTAAAACTCATTGCATCATGCCATAATGCAGGCCTGTTTCCTTCGTTCATCATGTTTGCATTTTTCAGTGATGTGATCAGCGATGTAGACAGCTCACATTTTAAATGACTGTAGCTGTCTGAATAATATAATATTACTACTAACAAAACATTATTATACGCGACGTTGCTTACATTTCATTACTTCTCATTTAATTGTGTGAATACAAAGTTAAAAAAGCTGCATAAGAATTAGGAACTATGGTTGAATGTGTATGCAGAATCCAGTCCTACGCACGTGCATTTTTGTAGCTAACAATTAAGTAATAAGTGGGCTGGCTATTATACTTAATATACTCATTGCTAATATCATAAAGACAAATCCAACGTTTACCCCTCACTGTCCCGTTCATTGAATAGGTACTCGAATAAATATCGAACGGAACTAAATATGTATACTATA
>JABASI010000630.1:0-34764 GCA_019776505.1 Tomocerus nigrus | reverse complement strand
GTTCTTAACGGCAATAGTGAATGTGTACACACTATTTTCTGATGCATTCAGAATATAGTGGGTAAAAGTATTTGAAAGTGTATGCAGTACTGACTGTTGTGGTGGGATGTCGCACAAAGTTCACTATTATCTAGTGATAAAAAGCTAACTTTCTTAACTATTTGTCTATGTGGGATCTCGGCATCTGAAAGGTAGGACATCATCAGTGAAGCAGTGTAATGCTCTTTGTTCACCCACTTACGACGCTACTACTACCTTCAGATGTGATGCATTCATAAAACCAAGAGAGGAAACTGGTATAACAAGTTGGCATTTTTTTTACATGTGCATTTTGTGTATTTCCCAGTATTGGTGATGATGACTATGATGACTACATAATAGCAATAATGATGAATTGTAGTAATTGAACCACACAGGGACACTATTTGTACGCGCAAGTAGTCTTGTATCCTGCATGTAGAGCTTATCATTGTTAATTTTTTACATTCTGGACAGTATCTGAGCTTAATACATGTATGTATGTACTGAGATTAAATTTTCAACGTTAATTGCAAATTGCAAGTATAGCTGAATATCCTTTTTGGTATTAAATATTTCGTGTCTGTCCTGTAATAGAGGTATACGAGTGAGGTAAAATTATTGTTTGTATTATCTATTACTATATCCTTTGATCAATAGTACTAGAATTTTAAGGTCAGATTCTGTACGGATTAGGAAAAAAACTTTTATTTACTTTTTACACAGCCACGTTACATTTTATTTATGCAACTAATGGTAAGTTCATTTGAAATGCTGATAATATTTATTATATAAATAGCATATTTATTAACACAAGTATTCATACCTTTAAAATAGTTATACGACTATCATTTTGTGTACAATTCTTTGTATATCGTACCTGCATTGTATTTTGTAGATGTTTTCTGCGTTTTCGAGATGAAAAGGACGGGGAGTCAGGATAGGAGGAAAAGGAGATGAGGCAAAAAAGAGAGAGGCTCTTGTGCCATGAATCCTCGAAACGTGGATAAGGATGAAAATGTGGATCTGCTGTGGTCTAAGTTTTAAGTATTGTAGGCATTAGTATAATGGATGTACGTTCTGTTATACTTGTTTGTATCTAACATAATGTAAATGTGAATAATGGCGTGACACTACCATTACCAGAGGCAAGAGAGTCGAGAGAAACAATCTCGGGGAATCCCCAGTTAAATTTACTACATCATTTCGTCCAATCTAGACAGGCGAAGCATTTCTTTCTGTAGTGGATGTGCAACTGAGTGTGCAACAATCAAAGTTGATCATTCCTCCCTGCTACAAACCCTTTTCCATCCACCTCTCCTTGTGTATTTTATCTCTTAGCTAACAACTAATTTTTAAGCACGAGTCTACCCTCCTAATTTCATTGTGTCTCTCAAATGATGTACTGTGACTGTAGTACAGCGTAAAAATTTAAATAAGATCCGTATTCTTTGCATTACGCATTGAGTAAAGAGTACATGACCTTTCATAACTCATTAGCTCAAATTACATAGTAGAATTATAAATTTCGCAGTAATAAATGGGATACGTAGAGATTTTTAAACTTATCGAATTTGCAGAAATATATACTTCGATATAGTATGTACATTCATATTGGACATAAGTATTCAATAATTTTAGTTTGCATATTACAGACGGAAGCTCTCACCTTTAGCGTTTACTATTCTATCATATTTAGCGGATCTGCTGCAAAAGATTATTTATTTTATTGTATCTGTCTGTATACATCAAAAATCCAACACAGCGCAATTTTGCAAAATACGTTACTTAATTTGTTCTACAAATGTTTCTTCTTGTTTATGATTAGGTAATTATAAAAAAGACGCAATGTGTCGTATTGTAAATTGCAAATCGTGACAGAGACAGGAGGTCATAAAGTATTAGTATCTAATCTATCATTAGTTTGATGATTTGAACCAGTCAGCTCTATAGCGCATACATATTTCCGATGTGGAATAACAATAACTAACTATAATTAGTGCGTTATGGCCTCGCCCTATCCGTGGTGATATAATTGGCTATATGAAAGAAAGTAATGATCAGCAAGGAAAGACATGTACGCAAAATCTCAGGTAGACAAAATTTCTAGCAGGTTTATAGTATTGAGTTTCGATATTGGGAATTCTGTATCTCTGTGAAAATAAATTAATATTTGCTTGGGAATCTGTAAAGATTTAGAAAATCGTATCCCTAATACTAATAACTTCTCTATAAGAATCGTTCGACTCTGGGGGTATAGCATAACCAATAAAAATTTGTACCATAATAAGTATGCCTACATATATACAAACCAGGTAATATATATACAATAACAATTTGTAATAGAGAAGAATGCTTGTTAGGATTTATTAATGACTTATGGTTGACCATAAAGACAACAGATGAGCAATAATTTTTTTGCAAATTTCGTAAAAACCCACAATAACCTGAGGTAATTCTTTGGGATACCTTCACCTTTCATATCTTTAATAAAAGCCAGAAAAAAGTAGAAAGAATGAATTAGAGGCATAAACTGAAAGGTTTATTTGCTTTATCTGATTTGTTTATTAAACTTTTATAGTCACTAGCATCACTTATTATGCCTATAGTTTCTTTTTGTACAGTGTGTATGGTACGTCTGCAAAATTTCTGTTGTGCTAAGAGGTGGAAATGATTGTAATAATTTCTGTAATTAGTAGTCGAGCGTTTAATAAGAGCTTTTCTTTGGGGCATCCCCCTGGTAAGAGTAATCGTTATTGGAATTTTTATACATCAGTGAGACTATACGGGCTTGTATATAGCCAATGGCAAGTATACAACACTAGGAATTTCTTAACATCTGCCTGCAAGTTTTACGTGTGACTGACTGCCTCGTTGATTGTAATACATACAAATGGAATAACTTAGTAGTTGTTGGTTGGTCAAGATCGGCTCGCTTAATTGTATAGACAGATTTACTTGTTTATAATAAGACAAGTCGAAGAAACAAAGCTTTGAGAAATCCCGTAAGAAAGCTTGTGGTGGAAAGTTGGGAAGTCCGTGTCAGAACTTATTTGCACATTTAGAGATATAAAGTAAGTACACACTACACACAAAGATCGTTTGCAAGATGCTGTATATAGACTTGTATGTTATTTTATTACTATCCGCATGAAAGATGAAAGTAATTTCTACTTATATTGTAGTTAGAGAGAGAGACAGCATGTCATTATTATAATGGCATCTGTTAATGTTTATGTATTATTTTTACAATTCCATTACAAAGTTCATGTCTGGCAAAGAACCTGTGGCATTTTTTATCTGTTCTAGTTTTTCTCCTTGCTGTCAACGAGTGAGGGATTCGTGGCTTATGGTTATGCTAAAACAATATTTTTATGCAAATATCTAGCTATGTTTTGCATTGGTCACGCTTTTAGTATCTTAGTACACATTAGTATTTTCCTTCCAGCTAAAAAAATACACAATTTTTTTGGAATCACGTTTATAATTGTTCACTAAAAGTATTATGTAATACTTGGGAAAATTAAATTGAGGAATAAATACATAATATTTAGTTCGTTAAAAACGAAATCAGCACGCCCTAGCCAAGAGCGTAGCCAGGAAATTCATTTGGAGGGAGCTTAACTTTTTTATCACTTTTAATTAGCCTCAATTCACGTGCATCAGCGTGAAAATTTTTATTTTGGACTAAAAAGGCGATTTTTAGTACAAATTGAATGAAAATTAGCAGAATCTGCCAAAAGTGCTTCAATATTTTCGTATTTTTCGCTTATTTTTCAAAAACATTCCTCTTTTTTCTCTGGATCTAGGGGTGGGGGTGGGGGGAGCTTGTGCCCCAAAGCTCCCCCGTTCATGGATACGCTCATGGCCCTAGCCTAACACTAAACTTGATCTGTTTAGCTATTCATTATAAGTTGATTAGAAAAATATTTTTGTTAGATGCGCAAATAATGATCTGTCCTTGTGAAGAGTAATTATTAAAGATCACCGAGAGCGAAAGGTTCATAGGAAAACTAATACAAATTCAAGGCGTACATATACTAATGATAATATTTTTATTGCTTCATCATCATCGTCATAGCCTTTAAATCACCTAAAACAAAATAACTGTTTGAGTTTGTAAATAAATAGGAAACATAATTACTTAGCTAAAGCTATGATTCTTCACTTCATCTATCAAATATCAATATCAAATAAAACCAGTAGAACAGAACAGTTCACGAGTAAAATACTATTTGCAGGTTACCTACAGGTGGGGGACATTAAGTAAGTATACCTAAAGATATATATTTTTTGCTTTGATGTAAAATGTGTTAATTACTCTGGAGTCCTAAGTAGAAAATGATTAACTCTTATGGAGTGGTTTTCCTCCCGAAGGTAATACCCATCTGAATCCTTAATTATATATTTAAAACAGATTGCTAATGCTAATATGTTTACTTCATTTAAGAGCATTTACGTGATGATAGTATCTGACTTAACATTGAACTGGGTTCTCCTTGAGTTGTGGTCCACACGCAACATAGTAGGACACGAGAAGTGGTACTTAAAACCAACCTAACACACTTACAACCTAACTACAAGTTGTAAATCTTGTCAACAAAATGTACGCGTATTGTATTGAGAGCAATACATCATTTGGCAGGGTATGACAATAACTTTACTGCTGTTACAAGATAGTCCTTCACCCTCTAGATCCCATAGCTGAGGGTTAAAAATACTCGAACTAAATAAGACAAGGAACAAAATACAGTTGCATTACCCCGAAGTTCTAATGGGGTTCAAGTTGGAAAATACAAATGTCATGCTCTAGATTACCAACATATGAGTATGAACCGCCAACACAAGCCAAAAGGTACATAATATCCTTTATGATTCCACCGAGGGTGTGATGCTGATTCATGGTATATGCACAGTACATAATAATATGAAGAAAACCGGTATTACTAATAATAATGAAGTAATGGAATGCTACGACAGTCCTACATTTTACTTTACCGTCTTGGAAAAACAACTGGGAAATCCAGTGTAAGTAGTTGGGGAAATCTTTAAAGTAAATCAATTATTATTGTACATATAGCTTTTACAAATTAGTTCATCATCATCAGTTAACCGGTAAGCATCTGGAAGAGACAATCCCCAAAAGGTGTGTATCTTTTTGTAGCTAATCTAAAAATTAAGAAATAAATAGGTAGCTTCAAATACTTTAGGTACGTCGTTTCTTATTTATAGAAATGAATTTTAACCACCAGGTTCAGTGTGTAAGTGAGCCATCTCTGACTTTGACTTCAGGACATCGATGTGCAAGAATTCGTGCTTATGAGCAATTATTACGAAGAGCAAGGGAGCGCAATAAAACATTCAACATCGACATTCATAATAATATTCTGTTCTCAATGTTATCACTGCTAGCCCTAGAATCCTCATTTCCGTTCAGAAGGCACAGAAATAATTTCTCATTAAAATGCAATTCTGTATGCAAGATGAAGTACATGGAGTGTTTTCGTGTCAGAAGTCAGCCGACTCACCTTCGATCTCGTCATTCAATGAGATTTGGATTTCCCTGTGTGACCTGTACTACATTTCTTCACTCTTTATACGGTTGGTATTTCAATGTTTCATAATAATATATGGCCATATATAGTTAGTAGGAATCTTTAATAATATTCCTTCTCTTACGCACACTTTTTAGCGATGAAGACAAGTAGGCTCTAGTACTTAGCTACAGTGCAGTGGTGTACGCTATGATTAAATATGTAATGAAATTATGGAAATATTATTATTATTATCTAACGTGTGCCTCGTTTTTACCCACTTACCACAGTACATGGTAATTGTATGATTAAATTTCACATGCTCCTTGTTTTTATACATCTTGGTTCTAAATTTTCAAACATATAAAGTGCCACTGCCCCACAATGCATTAGTAAAACTGCCTTTTTACTTATTATTGCATGTCTTGTCTATCATTTTCAACTATCTACTAATACTAGTTTTGATATCAAAGCGAAAAAATAGTATTTTCCTTATTTTCTACCACATACAATCACATGTACATTGGCTGGATGCAGTTTTAGCTCGCCCTCTGGTTTTAATTTTCTTTCAAGTGATTCATCGCTCCAATTTCCCAAATTTTCTCACATTGCAAAAAAGACACTACTATATGCTTATCTTTAGACAGGCGCTAATTTATCTTTTTCGCATACTGCCTGTACTACAAACAATTGCAGGGGAATGGGAAATTCTTTTTCTGTGTTCTATGCAGATATGGAGCATTTAGTAATTGTTCGATAATATGCACAGGTAGCTTACTTTTATCATAATATATAGCTCTATGCTCTATCTATTGCGTGAGGACAAAGAGTGCAGTAACTAGACGCGTATAATATTATAGGAGCCATTATAATATGAATGAGCCTGGAAACTACTGATTCCTTAAATTAGCAAAGAACAGTAGGATTCTAGATACTGGAGCATTTTTCAGATGGAATTTGCAAGTAAGCTCATAATATCACTAGGTACAATAATAATTAAAATATTATAATGAAGCTTTGTCACATAAACTTTTTACACTTACACTTGTATAAGGTAATAATGCACTCAGGGGATATTATCAACTTTGCGGGAGAGTCTGTTGTAAATATATTTGTAACGCAAAGGGGCATGATTTTTCGTTTTATGCTCAGCAAAAAGTTAATTGCTAAATGATTGTTAAAATATTTATGTGTACCTAATACCTACCACAATGCCTATAAATATTATCAAAGGACAATAAGAACTACGAGACATATGAAAGTATTTATAACTAGTAATTCTATTCTTAGTCACATTTTTTTGATTCGCTATGTAGTTTTTCACATTAGTAGTCTGCTTTAAAATAGAATGCTAATAATAGACATTGTCTAAATCAGTTAGAGATATTGTACTATGATTATGAGTTGAGTGTAAATCATTTGACGTGGATCGATATGGGGGATTACCGAATTGTCAAAACTTCTTATACCTCTCTAATGGCCTATGACTGTCATAATTCATGTGGCATTCAAAAGTCATAAAACTCTTGCTCATAAATAATCCAACTTACACCAGCTAATTTTCATCTTATGCAGCCACAGAATGTAAAAACAATTCTTATAGTGTAGAGTAGTACATCTTGGACCTTTTTATGGGTTTCTTCCGTACATATGCTATTATATTACTTTCATTTGGCAATGAGATGAGTAAATTGCAGTATACAAGTAGGTAATGGTGGAAAATTGGACGATGTGAATGGACTGAGCACCAAAAAAAGTCTTTGGACTTACCAGGAGATTTTACAAGGTAATAACATCTCTTTTCTGTGCCGCCAAATACAGGTATACTATATAGACAACCTTACACAAGTACACGAAGTTGGGGCTCTTGGGACCATTACTTATACGGAAAATCTTTTGCATATTGCAGCTATGCGTATGTCTGTAAGTTAAGTTGACAATAATATGGTCAGACTTGTTGCACAATAAAAAGTTTAAGGCTACATTTTCTTTAGGGGCAATATCTTTAGAGTAAGTAGTCACCTTTGAAAATCTTCAGTGTGAAATGTAGAGTACTATTTCCTATTACATTTAATTAATGTCAGATTAAGAATTTCGTTTGAAGGAAATCATAATTTCATATCTAATCTTTTATATTAATCTTTCATAATTTCCTCCCATATATCCGGAGGAACAGAATGTCAGATCATTTAAGAGTATAGTGTCCGTATAGTGCCAAATGAAATCCATGCATTAGATTTCTCACTCCGATTTTATTACAATTTTGTTTTTAAATCTGGTATAATTATTTCACAGATGAGACATGAGAAACAATTATTTGAATGATTACTTATTATGTTAGAAATACAGACCTCATTATCATCTCATAATATGTATCTCATTTATTGTTCTAAATATTTCGCGATGCACGTAAAATAATAAGCCCCAGTGACAGCAATTTCTAATTATATTTTCCTTAAATGTGGAATTTGATTGACAACAAAGAACATCTCGTCCAACAAAAGTGGAGGCCACAACACTACTGCCATTCTCATCATGAATGCAATATCATCCTCAGCAAATACTTGCGTCGTTATTATTTAAGCTTATTATTTGCATCCTGTTTTATCATTAAGGAATACTATAAATAGTGGCTGGTAAACCCATATCAGGTATTGTCCTTTGAACTTTTACACCTTTATGACGAAATAGGGACAGGTGCAGTTTCAATACTATAAAAAACAAGTATGCTTAAAACTCGCATACTATTGCTGAAATGTAATGACGGTCTTCCTGTCTAAGTAGAGCTTACTTTGCCTTGATTACTGCATTGTTCTGGAATAGCTAGGTGGCCCAATCTCGCATCCTGAGTTTTACGATACCTACATCAATACTAGTATAGTTGGTTTGATCTATCAGTTGTTGAAATATGCTAGTCTGCACTATGCACCTTGGTAGTAGTAGTAGTTCTCTTTGTAGTAATAATCCTTAATATTAACTAACTCATTTCATATTCGTGTTTTGACAAACGGGAAACCCACAGATTAAACTGAGTAGTAGAGTCTGCAAAAATTTATTCTTCTCGCCCATAAAAACTCAACCGTGCCACTTTTTTGCTTTGTTGATTAAGGCTATGAGATGCTGTGGCACGTTAAAGCACTTACTTTGGGCTGTAAACTAACGTTTGATGACTGTGCTGTAGCGCAATACCTGGAAAGAAAAAGGGAAAATTGATTCCCTCTAAAGATCAAGCTAATTGTAATCTACTAAAATGGTCTTAGCTTTGCGCTTAATTATTTTGCTGCTATTCGGACGAAATATTTCCATCATAAAATGCCTAAACTTGTAATTTTTTGACATTTCACTACAATCTCGTACTCGTTACGCGTGTGTATAGCCTGATTGTAAGTGTAGTGCATAGCATACTGGTAATTGTTTCTACTTACTATGTGTGCCCACCGTTTTAAAACTCTCTTTCACTGTTTTTCTCCTAATCACTGTAGAATATAAAAACTGTTCCAAAGTACATCAAAATTGTACATTTTTTGTGGCTTTGCTTAACATACATATGCTATTTAGTTCTAACGCAATAATCATCGCTGACATCAATTGTATAGTGTAATTTACAATTTATATGGATCGTAAAACGTGACAGATAATTGACTTACCTACATAAATTAGTACTAAATTCGCATTCCCTTGTAGTATTTACTGGGAGTGGACACTATAATATTATAATAATTGTCTAATTTCTACTGAAGGTTAGTTTCTGAAGGTCTTCCAATCAAGAGAGAAATGAACTGCTCTGTGCGTCTGACTGCGTCTGCTACATATTCATATCAATTATATCTATTGCGTGAGCACAGTTTTTCTGGATAAATATACAATTATTTATCTTCATATAGTAAACAAGACTTACATCTTCGCAAACTAGTTACCAACCTTCTGGACATGACTACTTAGAACTGTAGGAGCGCGCGTACTGCCACACAATTGCCACGTTGAATACCTGTAATAAATGTATCGAATTGTGAGTATAATGAGAATAATGACTCACTAAGTGTACAAAGAAACTAGTATTAATGTAGAGTACCTAGTTTTATAATTTTACATTTTCAAAAGTCAAAAATTGCAGTTGTTCTCATCTCAAGTAGTTTTACTTTACTACGTACTGCTTATGTCTTCTATTAACTGGTAATCGCGTCGGTTACGTCTACGTCTACTTACCAATTACAACAGAAACGTGCTTGCGGGTTCGACAACTTAAATAGAACTTGCTTGGCTAACTGTGCTAGCTAGACCTAAGGTCATTCTTAAGCGATAACTAAACATCAAACGTTTCAAATCGTATTTGGCAAAATTAGTCGAAAGCAGTTGCGTAGTTCTGAATTCCAAATATTCCAAAATTTACATTTTATATTAGGTATGTAATTTCCACGAAGAGCTTTTGCTCATTCATATGTATTCAACAAATGGAGACTTCACACGTTGTTTTCACCAATTACAAATAAATAGTTTCGTTAGGTACTAGGTACTAGACAATGTTTAATGGCAAAATACACAAAAAGACAGTAGTTTTGAATTACCAATGTCTACGACGTATTAAGTAGTAATGCACAACAAGTTACATTGTACTCTGTTAGTTCCCATTGAATGAAAGTTCTCACTGTCCATGATTTGGGAAAGTTTTCTTAAAGATCTCATGATCGTAAGCATCGTAAATATTAGAGATAAGTGACTTGTTGTGCATGTATGGGTACATTTTATCTCTAGTAAACAACAAACTTACGTAGATTTTACTTGATATGAATGAGTCATTCAATTTTCACCTTGCATATACCTTAAGTTCTACACCTGACTATAATACAGATTACTATAATGAGAATCACAGTTCAAAAGAAGTATGCATCTCGCTGAACTTGAACTTGATAATCAAAATTAAATTGGATGAGAAAATAAGGATGACTAATAATATTATTCCCAGTATGAAACTGGGTGCGTGATAATAAACGTCATAAACATTGAGATTGAGACTTTGAGACTGCGGATTTCTAGTAATGTTATATTCTAATATTATACTATACGATACCAATGAATGTACTTCATGTACTGCGTTAATGCGTACATAGGTGCGTAATAACTTTGTTGATAAAACGCAATTTTTGATCTGGAATAATACAATGACAATACAGATCATTGCATTGTTATGAACTAATTTTTTGCTAAAAGAGATTTAGAATGTAATAATATTGCTTACTTACTATAAAGGATATTGGCCAATGTGTGGCAGGTTGGCGGTTAGGTTCTTTATTTATTTTGATGACATAATGAAATGACATACAGGCTTTTATGCAGGGTATAGTTTTAACCTGACGAATTTAAAGTATGAGACTGTAGGCATTCAGCAGTTCCACATAGCAAGTCGTTTATGTCATGTTTCGTAGTAGCATGGTGAACACTGAACAGCTTCTAAACTCGTTAGTGTAGTTTGCATTATTGCAATTAAAATTGCATAAGCAAATTAGATTTGGAACTGGTCATGTTGCTATTTATGAACTGATGTAATTCACTATACTAGAAAAATTGAATATTATGAAGTGTGATATGTATGTTTTGTATTTTCACGATGTAATACTTATTTGCTCCACTTATTTGCGTATGGTGCAAATACATATGCCGACTGTAGTAATTGTTGAACGTTTTATTCACATCTCTGTTGATTTCTTTTAGACACTATATAAATATAGAGTTATTAAGTGGATGAAAAAGAGAAATGGGGGTAGGTACTGAATATTAAAATGGAAAGGCACTGATGCCATGAACCATTCCTGGAAGTACTTTGTTAAATAACCTGGTACACTTGAAAGCAGTATCTCTTTAAGGATCTTCTTCATCCAACAGGTTTGTACTCATTAACCATGTCATAAATTAACTGAAGAAGCAAGTGGAAAAATTGCGATTCTGTAAATAACATATATCTAGCAGTAGGTAGCAGTTTGTACACACGTATGTAAGATGTAACTACAAGGACTTTATACAGGTTTACATAACATGGATAATTTCTTGACTTTAGTATGCTGATCGGGTACGCTGGAAATACTCTTCTTGTTCTTCGGCAAAAAATCCAAATCTCAATGTATGAAATACAAATGTTTTTGCATGCCTGACTTATGCAGAAAAGATAGGACCTAATGATTTACGTGCGGCATTGGTGTGTATTTGCATTTACCTAGTTATCTACTGCACTTACGTAGGTATTTTTATTGTAGGTTACAGGTAATTATTTCCCACTAACTACAATGCGCTATTAAAGTCGCAGGTAATTATAATCCGATACTCTATTCTTAGCATTTTATGGAACACAGATAGAGCACATTGACTTTTAATGGTGAAAGAAATATTTACGTAGGAAATTGCGTCGTAATTTAACCAGTCGGTAACTTTTCCTATGTAATATTCCGTGTAATACGTGTAGAGCATTAAGGACCCTAATAAAAAGCCTCATAAACTTCAAGCCTATTACTACATTTACGAATTTCTGGCGTCATTTGGTTGGAGCGGTGATTATGGATCTAATTAATGTTGACGTTGATATATTAGAGGTTCATTTTAATAAAATGTCAAATAACTCATGAGCTCTCTATGATTTACCTAAACCCTTTGTCATGTTTTCCGATTGGTTTTACGCAAATCGTATAATACATGTACTCAGATCTGACAACTCTAACTCCATTAATAATCCAGATAAGTTTATCCTGGATAACAAATACACGATAAAAATTAGCAGGGTAGCATATGATTTATCGACTTGCACTCAAAATTACAGCCTGCAGCCAAATATTTCGCTTAATTTGGATAGGAAAATGCATTTTATTAATTTGGCCCGATTAAGTATACTTGTAAATCGTGTACGCAAATGAATTTACACGTGACACGAGGGTGTTTAAGTGTCCGATATTAACCATATTGGATATTTTTGAGGCGAGTTTCGCCAAAAATACATATTAAGTAGTTAATCAGCAATATTTGCGAGTTATTTCTGTCCAAATGGGATTAAGGGAATCATTCAACCAAGGCAATGACGTATTGCTAAATATTATTCTGTCGCATTTTGTCCTGTGAGTTGTAAAACAGTGAAAGTCTGGGAAATTGACTATAGACTATAGGCAGGTATTTTTTTTACCATATCAGTTAGTCAATGTTAATTTTGGCTAGCCTTCTGCGGAATTAAACTATCGTAATTTGCTATCTTCAAAGCAAGAATGTTATTTTGTGGAAAAAATGATATCTCTTTGGCCCTTTGTTTCAGTCAAAATAAAGGATTTTTCCGTAGTTGTGCGTATTTCCCAAATGTTATTTTCAATGGGGTTTTTTGTTGGGGAAAAAGTAATTCTTGTTAGAGACATTAAAAGAATCACTGTATTTCATACGTGCACATCAACTAATATTCTAATATCCTTAATTCCATAGTGCATTGTGCTTCCTAAAGGATTTCCTATATTATTATAAGCTATTGATTGTAAGGTGTACAGTAGAAGTGCATGAATACTGCCTGTACGATACTGTGAGTACAAAGTTATCATGAGTTTCGATGAAACAGTCAAATAATGGGTATTTACATAATGCGGAAATTCTATTTTTATTGGCACTGGCTGTACTATTTATGTAGGTATTCTCAATTATGTACGTCATTTACTTCAGAATCTTTTCCTAGTTTGACATTCTACGTTGTTTTGACATTGAGATTTTTATTCTGCTGCAAATGAACGATAGAAAATGCATAGTGTATTATTCTTGATTGTAGTTTTTAGCATGTATGGTAGGATTTACGGACTAAACATGGGATATAATGACACAGACAGTTAACGTTTTTGCTACTAAGCATGGTTGCTCTGTACCCACATAACTTGCATACATGCTGTCAACACTACGGAATAATCTAAACGAGTGTGACATGGGAAAATACCTCACAATAAGTTGCATCACTTCTGGTATCAATCCTATTGTAAACAGCCTATCAGTCTAAACTCTAAAATTTCCCAGTTGTAACTACATAAAAGGCATTTTTATTTGTGAGAATAGAAATTGTTTAGTGACGAGTGCTAGTTATCAGACAGCTAGTGGTTTTTACGCCTAGGAAATGCACATAACAATAACTATAAACCTTTCAACAGCTAAATATGCAATTCAAAAACTCTCGATCATTACATATTGAATATTGAATGGTTAAATTGGTTTTAATTAGCATTGTATGAAATAGAGAGACCTATTGTATGGTACAAAAGAGGTAAATGGTTTCGTATAATGCAGAAATATCCGATGATGAATGTGAGTAGGTACATCCATACCGAGGAGTCTGAGTGAACTTTATATCTTTTCAATAATAATTAATGGGGGATATTATCAGTGTGGGCTTTCTGGGTATTTAGTATTACAGGCACTTGGAGTTTATTTGTTGGATGTGTGGCGTAGGTGTGTTTGTTAATCGTGTGATAATAATGATATTAAAAACGTCCATATAGTTAATAGAATGCACTGAATGGTATTACCGAAAGAGATATAATATTAGTTTGAAGTGTTTATAACAGCGGAGATATAAAAATCCTGCATTATGCGTACATGTATTTTACTATCTGAGGGTATTTCTGTATGCACCCTCGGAAAAGAAAAAGCTCTGTGTTTCAATTGAAGTGGAAATCCACAGAGTACATTAAAAGGTAAAGGTTCGAGTTGGTTTTCCTATTAGTACATTAATACTAGAATAGTTTACGCGTGTTATTCTCTATGTAATTGGGAATTCTGTATACGATTATGTATAGAACATGGTAAATAATACATAAGAGAGTATATAATTCGTTCCGTATGTGTATGACAATATTATGCAGTTCACAGGTTCAGTAATGCACTATTATAAGTAGCAGTGTATGTAGTTGTGTGAAATTCCAGCCATTAAATCACACATTGGACTACATCTCAGTTAAAAATCCCCTAGTGTACTTCCATTTAATAGTTGGAACTTTGAAATTGAATGATAAGAATTTAATTACGAAATTTTCAGCCTACATGTATTTTTCTTCTAGCCATCAAAAGAGTTCTAGCCTTGCATTGAAGAATAAGAATAGATGTGTAGTACGAGCTGTCGGCTGTTATTTACCATTTAAAATGAAAATAATAGGCATCCAAATAGAAAGCGGTGGAAATGATGATATGGATGGAAAGCTGTAAATGAAGAGTGGAAGTTAGGATTTTCCCAAGTCAAGTCAGGAGAAGTAAAGTCATGAGGCAAGCCAAATGAGGGGCCGGTCAAAGTAGGCATTGGTAATAGCATTAACATTAGTTAGCATAGGATACGTTGAACAACCTATGTAACTTACATCAACTCAAGTTAAACTACATAAAATCAGCTACATTAACGTCCTGTGTTCTATCTCTACTCTACATACCTAACTAGTACACAAGATTATACTGGGATTTTTTGCTGGCTCTCTCTTTGACTTTACTGTTTGTATTTCTATGTACACATTGTAATATCACGTATGTGTATTGGCACTGACTGACTGACGTGACTTGAGAGAGATAGAATTAACTTTAAGCACCTTTAAGCTCAGCTCTTCCCTCCAACAGACTCATTCTGCAATCAGCACTTGCAAACAACACAACTAGCTCTTCCTAAGAGACAACTACATTATTTTAACTGATCTTGATGTACTCACATCGAGCACAATTTCTTTGTCACACATATACACATTAATATAAACATACTACTACGATTCAAGTTATACTGTACACCTAGTGACAAAACAGTCATATTCAACAGTGTAATTTATCACATAAGTTTACATGTCTATTTAAACGTTTATTAACGTTCCCGGTTTATTGTGAACTTGTGAATTTGTTGAGATAAATCATATAATAGCTAATTCTAGCTATTATTTACTCACTACGCACTTAAATAGCAGTTTTCTGCTTTTTGAATTGGATTTTTTTATTTGGATTCTGACCACACAAGGTATACACCTTTTTTTACTAGATTTAACATTTTCCATAGAGTTACTCTTTAGAATGTACTTGCTTTAAGATTTTGAGTAAATTAAACTAGAATCTAGGGCATATTCTTTCACATAAGCCTGTAATTCCATCATTATATCTGTCCCAACAAAGTCTATGATATTACCTACTTTGCAATATACGACTCTCTGCCTACGCTCATATAACATTAAGATAGAGCAAGACATTCACAATTGAATTTAATACAGAAGGAAAAGTAGGAATTCCCCATTTCTTTTGCATATCGCCTCGACGAAGGATATACTTACCTGTATAGATTCTGTAGTTTATAATACTGCACCTTATAACTAATAGTATACCTACCTACGTCGTATAAGTATGTAGATGTGTAAAAATCAGTTTATAATACATGTACACATGCACCATGTAATTCTAATGTAATTTTCAGCTTGCCTTTAGGGTAACGAACGATCAAGTTAATGCGAATTTTAAGGCAATGCAATGTGTACATGTTCACTACTATGCTGAACATGTGTATAGGTAGCTACGAAGAATATAAAAAATATAGTATAACATGGTTTGATGAACATATTCTTAGGTGTAATAAATGTGTAGAGTGATTAGTACGTGATTGACAATGGCGTAGGAACCGTATCAAGATGAAATAGTAAAAATTTTGCAATTTTTTACACTTGAGAAAGAGATTAGTTAATTGTGGTAGGGAATGGGACTGGTATGGAATGATAATGTGATGCAACTTAATAGAAATACAGCAACCTAATTACATTATACGTTCACAAAGGAATGCCGGATGAGAGATCAGATAATAATGTGCTCGTCATTATACATCCATTATAGAAAATATAATGTGAAATAATTTAATTTCGTTGAGCACAGTGTGAGAGGAGAGTTGAAGCTGCGTTTTTGAATTGAATGGGCTTTGGGAGGTATAGATACACACAGAGGATGTAGTAGGTAGTCATTGTTATTTCATGGCAAACGTCACATCACATCCAAATCTGAAGCATTCAGAGAAAAAATAGGGATAGGGCTCGCCGGATGAAAGATACAAAGAACGATAGACGAACTGGGGGAGGATATTTTGTTATGGATGCATAACTTAACTGGGGAATCCCAGGATTGAACTTACGATGAGTTAACTAAACTACCTGCTCTCCTTTCCCTCTCTCTCTCTCTCTCTCTCTCTGTCTCTTCAATCCTCTACACACTTGGAATGTACTAGAAACTATATTTAACGAGTTGGATGGGGAATTTTAAAATGTCATATCAATGGGCTTCACTCCTCATACGGTAAATAGCTCATTCTTTTCACACTCACTCACAGGACATGAGCTAATTCAAAGAAACTATTAGCTCAAGCTTGCAGTTCCGTATAGAGAAAATTTTGCTGATGAGCAATGAACTGAACTTGAGATAATAACACGTCTAAGGCAGGTTTAAACATCATGTACCGACTAAAAGTACATGTGTTCAAACGGTTCTACATTCTTAAGAACCTAATTTTCTTGACGGAATAACCCTGAAGCTATAGAATCATTCAACTTACTCCATTCTACTACATTCAAGACAAACTATAGTTTCTCTTTACTGAAAAGGTGAAAAGGGAATCCCAAATCAGAAAAAAATTCACCTGGATTCGATTGGTTTTGTTGAGCATCCGCATCCATGTACTTTCCTTCAAGTGTACACTACGGTAATGTAAGCTCAAAATGTTTTCATGCTCACGTTTTTTCCACCATTAAATATTTCGCTGTGGTTCCCAATTGCAATTACCACTCAAATCATGTTTTCTGGCTCCTGTGATCTTTTAGCTTTGTAAAGGAAGCCAATAGACATATAACCACATATACATTAGATATTTTACTTTACATTGTACTACTTAAGTACAAATGTCCTTTATCTCAGTTTATTGTTTGTGGTTTGGCTGTACTTATTTAATGCGAGTCTGTAGCTGAACTAAACGGAACAAATCGCTCTAGAAAAACACAGTCGAATTCTGGTTTAAGTCAACACCGAAATTCCCCATTTCCTCGACGTTCTTTCCACAACAAAAATGATTTACCTTTTACATACTTTTATCGTACAAAACTTTACCCTTGTAATCTGCTGATATTCCCAGTTGTGAGTTGTACCTACCTTTACTATCTAAAGTACATTTGGAAAATCACACATAGTACTCTAAGTCTATTGCAAATATTATATAAGCCCGAAAAAAAAGTTAATTACTTGTTTACCGTTTACTACAGTACAAATATTAATGTAAACAAAGATAAAGAGCAGTATCAATTGTTATTGGTCATAAAAATGCAATAGTCCAGGAGTAATTCATCGATATATAGCGTAAATAAAAAGTACAAAGTAGATACCATTCAAATATCCGCATTGCATTTTTATTATGCTCACTTGTCATTACAAAATATGTTTTTCTCTTCACCTGAGAAAATTGCATTCTCTAGAGGATTAACAATATTCCACTTCCATCAATTATCAACTGAATCTCTGCAAAATTTCCCAGAAAATGTTTTCTGCTCATGTTATACTTATACTAATGCTATTTTATCTTCCTTTCCGAGAGACGTGGCTTCCACCAAGCTGGTAATTTCCTTTTTAGTATGCTGTAAAAATGTGAGATCATTGCTCAAGATAGCCAATCCATGTATTAGGTGTAGAAAAGCAGTTAGGAACAAGTTTCAAGTGGTGCTAAATAAAGTCGTGTTGAATTTGTAGTTTGTTATGATATGTACGGACGGATGGCCAAATACGGAAGAGCAAGTACTTAAGTTTAACGTCGGACTTTGGCTTGGCATTCGCCGGAAGAGAAAGGGAAATTCCAGTCATTAGAATGTACTTAATTGTGGGTAGAACCACCTATTATAAGTAGCTCCTGTAGAAATGACTAGCTTAACACATGCCACTGTGCTACTGTTCTTTTATGTATGCTGGCTACTCGTCTGTTATCTTCCACCTTGGAAAAATCATGCTTATGCAATTTAACCATTTTCCATGACAAAAGCTAATAGGGCTGAAGAGAGCACTTACAAAGCTTTTCCCTTCCTATTGATAGCTGAGAAAAGATTTCAAGTATCTCGATGCGGGGATTTTTCCTCGCGAAAAAAATCAGGCATTGTTTATATGTATGTGAGATTCGAATGACTCATTGCATTATTATTTGCTAAAGTGTGCTTCTTATTGTCAGTTAGGGATTCCACAAAATTATACACATTGTATCTGTCCGCACCAATTAATTATAAGATGTTCTCACAATGGTGAAAAGTAACGAAAAGGTACAAGGATAAGTGCATAGGTATGTTATAGATGATTAAGCTATTTATCTGTGTAAATAAAAAGATTGCTCATGTAAAGTTGTTGGTCTAGGGTATCGTACTGTTTAAAAGCAAGGAATATGTACCATTCATACAATGATATAGGAGAAATCCCGTTTTTGTAAATTTTTTGTTTCACTTTATACATGCATAAGGTTATGAAATAGATAATCGTGTGAATTTGAGTATGATTCATCCTAGCTGGGGAAGTCTTGGCTCTAATTGTGAGATTAAAGTTTTTAAATGTATAGAAATCTTAGAGTCACGTCAATCCTACGAGTAGGAAATAGTTGCGACGGTATTACTTACCTACCATTGCTCTCTCAAGTGAAATTCTTGTTTTAGATGAACAGTGAGCTTTTCCCGTTTTAAGAGTTCATTTCTTCAGACTTACCACAATTATAAAGATAGGTATTGAGGAAAGGATGTAAAATTCCATGTTACCAAATTATCAACATTCTGACACTTGGGAAATACAGAAAGATAGCTAGGCAAGTGTCTTTTACGTGACGAGAATTATTCAAAATGTAAGCTGATTATTCAGACTTTGCCTTGTCTCTGGAGCTTCCGTATTAATAATAACAATGAGACGGAATGTTTATAAAACAGATGTTGACCTCTGTTTTATAACGAAATTTAGTTGTGAGGTTGTTGCCAGGAATTTTGGCTCCCATCTGCCACGGCAAACAAATTGCTAAACAAAAAGCCCACCGTTCTAAAAGTAAGTTCCCGAAAGCCAAAAGCGTCAAAGACAGTCTCGTGCTTATTTCTCTTACGACATGAAAGGAAACGCTGATGAACATGTACATATATGAGGAGGACGATTCGCTCAAAATAGATTCTTGTTTTAAAAATAGCTTCTACCACTTGAAAATCTTTCCATCAAAAATCCCTTTTATGCATGCCATGCTCTACAGAATGCCTCAGCACACAATTATTGCTCCTTCCCGAAACAGCGTCCCATATAGCAATACCCAAGCCCATTTGGCATGAATGGGATTTTTCATTTATGAAACAGACAGACGCATGACTGAATGGTAACTCTCTTTTTAAAATGATATGCTAGAACCACTAGTAGACACGAGACAGTCACAGTCATAAGACTTGACTTTGACAAAACTTTAGACTAATGCTAACCGAATGTGACAAAAATGCAGACTGTGTAAAATGATCTCTAATAATTTTCATCTGATGCCACTCTACAACAGTTTTCCGCATGAAATACAACTAATTAACCATGGTCTTAATTTGACAATCGCAGAATAGCGATTTTTTAAAATATTACCTATCTGTATTTAATAGCTAAGTATGTAGGAATTAAATAATGTTAATAGAAATAACTAATGGGAAAATCGCTATTAAAAATGCTTTGTAATTGTATGTGTCATTGGCTACTGTTAGAGCAATTAATGTAATATTATTTTCCTTCGCTAGTTGCAATTTGCAATATGCAATAAGTAGGTATTCGTTTCAAAGTCCAACCAGAAGAAAATTGTAGTGAATGTGAATAAATTTATAATTAATAATTACATCGTGCACAGCTTGGAGCTAATCAGTTCAGTTTGTTGCCCTGCGATGATACAAAGTAGCAAAAACTAGCAATTAGTCATTTGATTGTGTACAAAGTGTGGGAAAAGCGGAAATGGACTTTGTTTATCTGTTGTTCGCGGTGAAGCCGAAGGAAAGCAGTGGTTCAACTTCAACCGCATTAGTAGAGTCATAGCTATCTGACAGTACAATTCGAGGACTAAATCCATAATTACTCACTCATTCATCCAAGAAATTCTCTATTAAACAATCGGGATTTTTAATTTTAATAACCTCATTTGATATATTACTTGGGAATTTCTGCCTAATAGATTTTTCCAAAAAATCAATAGGCTAAGGCTAAGGACTTGTATTTTGACGATCAATATTGGGATTTCCCTTCAGGATTTCTCTTTAGATGGCAACTAGTCTGGCTAGTAAAATCTGTTCGACCTTCCTTCCTGCAAATGTGAGTTCGTACGTAATAAGTAGGTATATTCTACTAGCTAGTAAAGTAAAGTTGCTATTTCTACAGTCTTTAGTAGCATAGCAGATAGGAAATCAACAATAGAAAGTGTTGTCAGTTGCTTTGTAGCCAAGTAAAGATTGTTACTACTTAGCTGTAGGTACGACTACCGCCTGCTAAGAAAAATTCACTCTTGGTCCGGGGTTTCCCCACATGAAAACCGGCTAATCGGTCAGACAATCTCTTTAGGCGGAAACCAAAGCTAAGCATTGGAAAAGTTAAGGATGGAGGACAAATACATGGTCAGCATACTTGTGTATGTGTACAATACAAATTAAATGTAACGGTATCAATATCAAAATAGCTTCTTCGCCCTTAAGACATACTAGTGTATTATAGTGTAGGTAGGTATATAAATGACACGTGTGCATGTACAAGTAGTATGTAAGATGTGCTTTTGAATTTAAAATCATTAGAAAGAATCTCTTTCAAGTAACATCGCTAAATCGCATAAGAATCCTTCTGAGATTTGTTTAAAGTGTTTAAAATCCAAATGGTTTTATTTATTACTAAAATCAATAATTTTTTGTATGCATACATAGTAAAGTTTTTTAATGAACGCACATTCTTTAGGTGTTATATTCGCGAATAGAAAAGAATTCTGGCAATGTCTAGCTAGTTAATAAGTGCTTACATGTAATTTAGCATAGTGGCCGTGCATGTGTATAAAGGATAAAGGAATAACGTACAAAGTGTTTCCACTTGAGCTTTTAGGCCATGTTGAGCCGTCGTACAGGTTTCACAGTACCAAGCAAACGCAGTTATGCACAGACTGACTTTGGGGTTTCCCCGCAGTTTGTTCAAGTCGAACATTGAACATGTATGGAAGTTAGTTGCCTAAAAGAAAAAGGCAAACCCTTCCTTGCCTTGTGTTTCTAATAGTATTATTGCTGTATGTATTCTATCTGCTAGTAGAAGAGGCAATGTATATATGTATGTATGTCTATAGATTTAGAGAGAATAGAAACTAACCCTCTATACACAACAACAGTGTGTGTGTAGCAGCAAGCAGGACATAGAATATAAAATATAGTGAAGGTACATACATACACTAAATACATTCAATACTATTGCAATAAAATTCTCCTCTCTCTCTCTCTCTGTCTATGTGTTCAGGCTATGCATGTATTCTTCTATGTAGAAGAGTAAGAATAGGAAAGGAAGATATTTGTAGAGAGTAGACATTTACATTTATTTAGCACACAGAACAGAGTCCGTCATAAAGAACAGCAAAATAACTAACCAAACTAAACTATATAGCTTTATCTCTTCAATTATAATGTAATAATTGCTCCAAACATATATAAACCATAATTTTTACTTACTTATATTATATCACATCCCTTCTTTATGTAGATAGTTTTAACACACTTTTACATTACACGTATACGCCACAACAGCAGTTACATTGCATACAGTACAACAGAGTATATAGTCAAAGATAGACAAGGCGTGGATATTGTATGTGGAAGGTCACCCATTTCTATTTAGATTTCCCATTTATCATTTATTTATTTCTTATCGATAACAAAGTTCCTGGACTAGATTCCATCCCATTAGATTGATCTGCCTTTTCCACAGGAACATCTTTCATTCCTCCAAGTGAGCAGTGCCCCCCTTTTTTTAAAAAGTGCTTCTAACCTTCTCCATTTCATTTTTCTGTGATTGAGTATTTTTTTTTGTCTACTCATCATATACCTACTACAATAATTATCGAACAACTGGCGAAAAATATACATCTGCTACTTTTATTATTCAATATGGTATGCTTTACTTTTATTTCCTATACCTACTGATACAACTACACATATTTATATCTAAATAAATTATTCTTGTCTAATTGGCTTTTTGCTACAATGAAAAATTCCTGTGATTTCATTCAATTGCTTTTTCAACTTTCAGACTCAAGAAAATTTAATTTTAACTTATTTACTATTTTCTTCTTCAAGGATTTAATTAGTATTGCTCTTTTATGTGTTTGTTGTTGTCTGTGGGAGTTGGGGATTTCCTAAAAAAAAAGCTGATCATTCCTATACCAAGGAACAATTAAAATATTTGTGATTTCTACACGGCATTTTGTGGATAGAAACTGATTGTTCCCTTCAAATCGGTTGAATTGTTTAAGATGTTCTGTTCAAATGTTGTAAAAATGATTTTATGGAAGATAATTTAGATTTATTATAGAGGAAAGTAGATACTGAATGATTTGTTCCAAGATTCAAATGAGGAAGATTGTTAAATATTTTTTGCTAGCTATAATATTAGCAATAACCATGCGTTTTAGCATACATCACATCCCCATAATTATCTTTACAACTACTATTATTACACAGGTTAAGGCATCATCATTACAAGCCAAAGATAAAGCGCTATTAATTTGTTAATATATTATATTATCTGGGAGATGATTTATGGATTTATGTAAGCCGAGTTTAAAGAGCTGATTTTACTAGTTTCGTGTACCTAAATATATTATGTACTTTTATGTGTATATCAAACTGTTTTATGTGACTACTTATACTACATAAGTTTCTATATAGTCAATACAAATACATTCAATATTTGGCCGTAACATTGGAAATTCTGGCCAAAATTGCAACTGCAATATAAAAATTTATTTTATCTCTATTTAAGGTAGGCTAGGACAAAAATATTAGAGAAAAATATTCTAATGAATGTATATAGTATGTGTGCACTTAAAATTTATATATTTAAATGCAGAAAAACTAATTGTTTAGTAAATTTTAAGTAATATTATAGAACTTTTAAGCCATAAGCAACAGTGTACCTATGTGTGTGCATGTTTACTATATAAGTGTGCTATAAAAGAGTGTATATATGTTTATATAGCTTGATATATAGTTAGTTCTATATGGATCTACTATATCTTCTACCTTTGTATTCATTATTCATAGCCACTAGTGGTGCAACTATGCTCATAAAATATAGACATGGATATAAATATGTAAAGTGGACAGTAAGGAAATCCCCACGAGATTCACGTCATTACAGTAAACCTCTTTATCTCGTATTGAATCATAATTATTATAAATACAATGTACCTATGTACTCTTTCTCGTTGACCATAACTAATAACTAGAGATTTTTCGCTAAGCTCTTTGGATTATTTGATTGCATTTTTCTCTTTTAATGCATTTGCGTAAGCAAATTACCTACAGTTTTGTTTTATGCTCTTTACAAGAAAGTTGCAACTGAGTTTTTATGCGCAATATTTTATTTTAATGTTCATATTGTACAAATGTGTATTTAGGAAGGTTTATTTTAACTTCTTTATTCTATCCGTTGCTGCGAACTGTAAAAAATTCCTTTACAGGATCTATTTTTGTAGAATAGAGAATAAATATAGCTACAGTGAACATCTGTTTGCTAATGCATCCTCTTTTTGGTTGTTACCTTCCTCCATTTACTAATGGGGAAAATATGGAATTAAATGAATAATTAATTTGCTTTGTGGTTACATACATGGATTTGAATCGTCAAGTCATGAATGTCGGTTTTTCTACAAACGTGATGTATACAACAATAAATAGTTAAAGAGGTCATTGAAAAAGTTGGCAGGAAAATCCGTTCACATTCTCGGAGGACGTTTTGTTATTGTAGAGTTATGGATTGTGTAGTAATCTTCATTCATGTTATGTACTATTATTATTTAAGAGACTTATTCAAATCGAAAATACTCACTAGTTATTGTTAGCTTGTACTTAGTTAGCATTCATAACTGACGTGTAATTGCACTTGGCGTAAGTTAACTCACTTATAGCTTTTTATGTAAGAACATCAACGCAAATTGCTGGTCGCTCACTCCTCCTCCACGTACAATTTGTTTTGGCCTCAGAGATTCTAGGCCACAGATTTTTTCTCAATGCGAACGTCATGAGACACGAGGATTGAATATATTTTTTGCAACTGCAAAAAAACTATTTATTAACACAATAGTAAAGTGTGTTGATTTTCCATTCATCATTAGACAACTTATCTATTATCGATTAATTAACGTGGTTTTATATGTTCATCATCGTTCACATTCAAAGGAATGCCACTGAGAATAGATAAGTAACGTAGCAGGATTGCACCGGGCGGGGATTAAAATATTTCTACCTGAAAATATGCCTTAAATGAACAGAACATGTTTTAAACTCCAGCTTGCGAATAGCAAACAGCTATAAATCATTGACACGAAAATAAATGGTTATAATAATTTTCTATCTATTTATTAATGTCCCGTAGAGTGAAGAATTAATTGTTTTTAGATATTACATAGGTAGGTATGAAAAATTGTGATATAAGTTACTGTTAAAAAATTACTGTGAAGTGTTGGAAGAATTTTATTTTCCTGCTCAGAGTGTTCTCTCACGCTGTCTGAATCTAAGCACGAATATTTACACAATGGAGAAATAGGAAAATAGCTGCGAACAACAATTGTAGACTTGTTAAGATTATACGTATGTTGAAAAGGAGGGAAGATATTAATTATTATCTGTTTTAATTGCAGAGTGTCAACCAGGGATGCATATAGGAAATCTCAGAATGAGTTCAGAAGAGCAGACGAATAAACTTCTGGAGTCGGGCGAAATCGGCCGCGACTCCGGATTTCTTTCTGGAGCATGTACAACGGAAAGTGATTTATCCCAAACATCCGCCTGTGACCTGGGAGCCTCTGCCTCCTGTTCCTCCACCTCCTACCACAGACTCGACAGCGGAGTTGACGTGTCAGACCACCTCAGTCAACTTAATATATCTGAAGAAACAAAGACAATCACCGTCCTCCCCCACAAACTCGGAGACCCTTCAGAATTACCTCCCTGGGAATATTTCTTTGCACCCGATCAAGATGGAGACACGCAGCTACATATCGGAGTCATGGAAGGCTATGTTGAAGAAGTTTTCACACTTATCGCCCTCGTACCGCATCCTTCTATCCTGGATTTCCAGAACGACCTATGCCAGACAGCCCTTCACGTAGCAGTTCTTTCGAAACATCCTAGAATAGCCAGACGATTAGTAGCCGCCGGTGCACGAGTAGACATGAGGGACAGAAATGGAAACACGCCGCTCCATTTGGCCTGTCAAATCGGGGATATCGGTTGTGTCCAGGCTTTAACGATGGCCCTCTCTGCAGTAGAAACTCAGCAATGCCAATTGAGATACGCTGCCTTCGCCCAAACTCTTCCTCAGCAACTTGACCTCCTTAACTATGACGGTAAGCCTCTCTTCCCCTATACACCACCTGATCGTTCTCTTCATTTTATTCATGGACATTGACATATTATGCGTCTAATTAATTTTCATGGACTAAATCATCACAGAAACTCATTGCTCACTAACGCGAAGACATTTTTCAAATCGAATAATAGTGTTAGGCACGTCGTCGCTAATATTTCCTGAAGAAATTATCTAAGCGATATATTTTTAGATCATATCCTCCTTAGCATGCAATACGGTGAAATGTATGTACATCCGCTGTACTTTGTCCTAATTACGGTTACGACTCACGAGGCTTCTACCATGTTCACGAGTTGAATACTTATCTTTTCTGTAACAATTGCGTTAGTAAAAGTACAGATACAGCATGAAGTGCAGAAATTAGATTTTATATTTGCGTTCTACGGTTTTCTAGTGTTATCTTGATGTTTCTTATTGTTACTAGCAAGTTGTAATTTGGACGTAATAGTTATTTAATGACCTTCCACTCAGTCGTGCAATAATGTGATGTGTCCCACATATTTCCACTAAGACAAGACAATGACAGTTGGGCTGAAAAGCCCAAAGTCACTTATGAAAGTCATAATTCACATCGAATAAAATTATAAACCACATTTCAGAATTAAGGTCAAATTTTTTGCTCGTAAGCTTCAATTAAAGAATAAAGCAAGGATCTAAAACTCGTACTTTACTATTCACCGTAGTAAATATACAGATGGAAGAGACAATGGCAAAAACTCCTTCGTAATCTCATCTATGGGCATTGTTCCCTACACTATTCCACTAAATACCTTTGCTTATTTGGGAATTTTGTTTAGGAAATGGGTAAATCCCTACAATAATATTCTCAGCTAAGTATTTACACAGTTAGCACATTAGCACAAACACTAAAGTTTTTCTTACACAATTTAATTATCTAGCAAATAGATTAACTGAGAGAGATATTCTATCGGATACCTACTACATGGTACGTAAACGTAATGTAGAATAAAACTATATTTATGTTTAACTCTGTGTGTGTTTAGACTATTGTCATTTAATTGAGCATGACATGCATTGGAGGAATTACGTGATGAGGAATTGTAAGGAACAATACAGCACACCTGTTTAGTATCATTGTTATGCGTAACATAAAATTTTAGCCTCGTGTCATGTCACATAGTAATTTTTGTTGAAAATAATGCTTGTCATCGTCAGGAAAAGATTCTTCAGCTCTCAGATGTGGCAAATGGGAGTAGTGGAAGAAAACAAGTCATTAAAGCCGATCGTTGAAAACGGAACGTTAATTCCAATTACATCACTCCCACAATCACAAACGTTGTTACCTCGCATGGCATTCTCTAGTGTGATGTGAGCATAACAATAATGACTGTACATTTAAGCATGTATGTACTGTGAGCATCATGTGTGCATGAGTATGTGATCATTCTGATCTTATTGAATGCTGAACACACAGCTTCTCAACGAAAGACATCACTCAGAGTCAGAGTCACCGTGTCTGGTGTAGAAAAATAAGAGAGGGAATACCCACGGGGATGATTTTTCAGCTGAGTTCATACAGCATGAGAAATGTTCTTATCTAAGAACTAATCCCACTATTTTCGTGCATGTTCTTAGAGGATTCTGCATTTTCCAAGGTGTAGAATAGAAACGCATATCTTGAGACTCACTAAGTAAGACAGATGCCTAGCTATGTAATAATATTAGAACTCACGGGTCATTTTTACAGCAAGTATAGAGCCCAACTGTACATAACTATGTAGTTAGGTAGTTAAAATCCATTTATTCAGAAGATACCGCTTCCACGCTAAAATAAGACAGTAAATCTAAGAAGTATTAGCTTACTCACGCAACACACATTTGACGTGAGTTCAATTTTTCCAAAGAAAATCCCTGTTACTAAATGTTTATCGCAAAAAACAGGCTGTGAAACAAGAAATGTTCATGTAGATCGTTAGCGGGTTGAAACTTTCAATTATGCATTGGATTTTGTCAATAAAATGAGATATGAAATAGAATTTCCTCTGGCTCTTTTCTGAATAGATACACTGTTAAAGAATTCGGAGGCTGATGGATTAATGCCGAAAGAATGTGTTTGGTTTTTGCATATGTATTCTATGCTCTAATGCGACGCTCGAGTTGTGTTGTTACTTTTACTAAAGCCAAGGTTGGTGTCTGTGTTGTTGAAAATGTTGAAACTGTTTGGTTTGGGGATTCCCCATCGACTAAACAAAAATAAATTCGGATTCTCTTCCATATTAGGATAGTTGTTATTTATAGATTTACGCTGAACTAAATTTAATTTCAGTAAACGTCGACTGCTGGGATTTCCCAAAGTTCTTTTGTTTATTTTCGCTCGCCTCTTGGTATTTTTAGGCTACTCTCCAAATCTGCTTCAACCCAAAAATTCCTTTGAGTCGTGCCAACTTTTTGCATTTTAATAGCTCATACTACTTGTTAGTATTTTACTACTGCAATTTATTAATGTCCGTTAGATTCGGAATAGTGCACTCATAAAAAGGTCACGTCTACTACAGATACTACATCGTGGATGGGACTAAGTAAATGAAACTGATTGATGACTTACAGTTATTATATCATAGAGGCTGCACTTGAGAGAGTGAGAGATATACCTTTTCTGTCATGTAAAGGGAATTACATTTTAGTTATGCAGTGATGGATGGATGTCTTAGATAATTTTATGGATGTCGTACCTCTAGCTCTGGGCTATATAATTTCTTTATCGTGCACTGCGTATTGTTGCACTTTTCTTGACTGAGGGGATTATAGGTGATTAATGTTCGTTTTGCAGTGCGGAGGATGGTTGTTAGGATCTTGGTAGGTTACAATATATTGTTCCCCATTCACCAAGACGAATTCTAGTCGTCTACTATTCAGATATAATATGTAGCTATAATATTATTACTATAACGCTGCTGAATAATGGGCATCTGTAACAGCAGCTTTGCCTTGTATTCTGGTTGGTGAGAGTTAAGGGAAGGTAAAAAGGATGGGCTATACTCACTTCAGAAGGAATAGGGAATTCCAACTAATTTCATTTCTACAAGATTATGGTGGGAACTGAAAGTTTCGGAATTTTCAATTACCTAATAATACTTGAATGTATGCAACACTTTTATGCATACTGTGTAACAATTGATACATACGTTTCTTCCTTCTGCCCTTTCTAATGCATATAATAACTATCCTTTGGGAAACCCTAAACTCGTGATAATGTTGTTTATTCATTCTCTTTATGAATTTAACTTCATTTTCGCTATGCCGTAATTCATCGAATGTTTGTACTTGGCTACGAGAAATCAAGGAAGAACAGTTTTCCGCTTTGCGGAAGATTCCACCACCGAACCTAGATAAAATCTTACTATGTTAATCAGGAAAGAAACCAAAAACATGAAATATATATGCCAGAATTCCAGGATATTTATTATGTGTTGTATTCCTAATCAAATGAAAACTCTTCATTGGCTCTCTATTGTATCTCTCTCATGAAGATTGTGAATCTATGTTTCACATAATATTTTAACTACTTTTATAATTTGTCCAAAGTGCAACTGACGAACTTTGTATTATTGGATGTAGAGATTGTGGTTTTAAAGAAGTTAGTAACGTATTTTGCATATTATGTAGTACATTGATTACTTTATTCTAAACTACAATTAATTGTAACCATTATTATTACATAGCGCACTAGGTAAATGCGATTTGCACTGGTGTACTACAATCTGGAAATTATTAAATGCAATGTAATGTACTTGTGAATCTTGAGTCTGGAGCTCACACATGAGTCTCTTGTGATTTTTTCTATGGCATAATTGTAAAGAAAACAGAATTTCCAGATATAATGTACACCCACACAGAAATTCATAGAACACAGTATACGTGTGTATCAATCGATGGGATTTTGCTGGCATGAGTGAATGCTGATTACTGATTGCGATAGAAGTGCATGAAAAAGAGTTGGTGGAATGTTTGCTTAAGTATTAGGGGGAATACCCTGTATTAGATATTGACAGTTTGTACTTTTACTCATTTATGAGTGCTGAGTTATAAAAATTCCTTATAAAATGATGCACATAAATGTGATATAGTCATATCGAGTCTTCTGGTTGGGGAATTTCGAATTGTAAACATTAACCCAATTTATTGGTAAGGCTATCACAAACAAATAATCTATTAAGAGTTAGTAGTTATTAATGTGTCGTGGAATTCTAGGGATGCTTAGCTTTATGCTTTAATAATGGATAGGTGTGTGTTGTATTATGAAAATACATTAAATAACACTTAAATGAAGAGGTCTGACATGTCCTGCTAATTTGTAATTATAACATGACCGTGACTCTTGCAAATTCTGATTAGATTACGCGTACAAACACAGAATAATAACGTGAGAACAGAATGTACTAAACTTTGCACTAAAGAGGAAATCAACTCTCCACGCGTGTCAGTGAGCTGAGTACTGGAAATAACTTGATGATCTTAGTGCAAAAGCGAGCAATCAACGAAATGTCAATGTTCATAAATATTTGTGATGAGATGATAATGAGTCATAAATTATGCTATAAATAATTTTCTAATGTAAATCCATATTTTTACGTGTACTAATGAATTATTTTCTATCTACAGGTCAGGCACCGATTCACCTGGCAGCCATGGGTGGACATTGTGATGTCATAAGAGCTTTACATTGGCTTGGAACTGACCTTAATGCTACGGTAATTTAAATTTTCTATCTTCTCTCAATTATAGAGATCAATATCAACTCTACTACGTCAATATTTATCCCCATGCAATTGCTCATTGAAAGAATATAAGTTCATAGCCGATGGTTATGCCTACTCGTTTTTGTTTGTGGGACTCACCTCTGCTGGGTTGTACTTGTAGCTTTACTAAAAGATGAAGTTAGCGTTGAAAGAGAGAGAACAAGTTAATTAGAAATCGTAAGAAGTTAGCCCAGTCGAGAAGTCGAGATAGCTTGTTTGGGGTTTCCCATAAAATGTAATAATATAATAACTTGATTTGGTTATTTGTATTCGTTTCGTCCGTCTCAAGGACTTTTTCCCTAGAGATCAGAGACTGATGATCGTAGACAAGAGAATCAAATTAAATGCCCATCTCATCACTTAACTATTTGACTGCTCTGACATAGTAGCACAGAGTTGCAGATCATTTCCTGCGGAAAATTTGGCAGTATGCACTAAATATATATAAGTATATAACGTCCTAGCCATAATATCTCTGTATATGGTATTAGAATTTCGTTTTAGGTCCTAATCTCTCTAATGATATCCATCAATTTGATGTTTATAGTATCTTCTGGGTGAAATTGAGCATAGAGGAGGCTATATGGATGGTAGTAGAGTTGATATCACTTAAAGTTGCCGTGTTTTTGTGTTTGTTTCTTTGTGAGCGTGATAAATAATTGAATTTTATCTTGATTTGATTACAGGATGGGAAAGGAGGACGAACGGCTCTTCATTACACAGTAGAAAGAGGACATGTAGGAGCATTGAGATGTCTTGTTAGTGAATGCGGCTGTAATTTAGAAATTGAAACATATGGAGGACTCACAGCCTATCAAATGGCTTCCGAAACAAATAACTCCCAAATATCCCAAGAGCTGCTAAGAATGGGTGCCGTACCACATCCGAACCGCATGGACGAATCCGATTCAGACTCTGATGTACCTTAACCTGATCCTTTCTCTTTAGGTGTATATAATTAAATGTTAATGTATTATCCAATTGTAATTAAGTATGTAACTATATAAGTGTTTTTCAAATTAACCAAAAACAAATCGTACTGTTATTAAGTATTATGCATTAAGCCCTCGTATGCTGTACAAACTGAATATTTGTTTTTTATAAAGTACTCATGCAAACATGAATAGCAAAAATTGTCTCTCGTTTCATACACTTATTTTTTGCATTCTCCGTAATATGTTCACACCTTACTCGGTAGCAAAAGTAGTTGCACTATTTAATCACGTGAGTGGAATTGCCCCCAATTACCTTGCATTGTCTCTATTATATCTATTTGTGTATCTTTTTTAAGTGCCTCTTTTATAGATAATGGGGTTTAAAAACTGTAGTCAACTTTACAGAGTTTCCATTTTCAACTTTTCCTACTTACGATCAAGTATACAAATACAAATATAGTTGTTTCCTAGTATATTTTCCGATTTCCCACCGCCAACAGAGATAATGAAGCAATTAAAATTCATGCGAATCATATAAAGGTGTGTATAGAAAAAAATCTGCTCGTTTTGGCGTGCTACGATATACCTATTTACACTACAAATCTAGATAGACTTCAGAGAAAAAAGTTTTGTTGGTCAAACACAAATATACTAATCTCTATAATTTTCTTAATACGAAAATCTCCATGTTAGAATCCGGCAAATAAAGTTGTAAGTTTTTAGTTTCAAGTTGAACTCGTTTTTTTTCAACGAATGCGAATCTATACCATAGATCCCATGTAATCTTCAAACGTGCGTATAAATGTAAATCTATACACATATAAAGTAGATGGGAAAGCAAGGAATATTGGATTAATGCCTTGATATTTCTTATAATTAAGCACCTATATGAATTGAACAAAACCCATTATAAGTTTCAAGCAATTCCAATCATATGACGTACGATAAACGTACGAGGTGTTAGTAGAATTTAATTACTATTTCATCCCTCATTACTCATTAATGAAGTGAAATAAATGTCTAACTTTTCTGAATACTTGCGTCTACGTGAAGGGTATAACTGCATAAACAATTCCAGATTTTCCTGGAGTCAAACTAAGGAATTTACCAAGGCTGTTTTTCTACCTCATCATCGCATCATCGTCTTAAACAGCTTGTCGTAATAGTAAATTAGTTGTTTGTTATACATTACTTATTGTTTCGTGTATAATTATATACCGAGTCTGAACTTTTAACCATTACTTATCTAGGAATCAGTTAGCAGTTAATTATTCACTAGCCCGAACCCCCACGACAACTTTACAGGCTGTCAAAATCACAAATGACGATAGTTACTGGGTAAACATCTATCTTTCACATAGTATGGTATTATAGCCATATATCACATGAGAATAAGTCTCGTCATTGACGTCACTGTATGATCGTAGGTATATATTTTTACGTTGCTGGTGGACATAGATGTATTGAAACCTGAAAGCCATAATCAACGTTTATTTTATGCACAAGCATAATCCACCATTGAAATTGTCAATTTTATGTAATTTACAATGTAAATGTAGTTTTTTACGCACAAAACTTGATTTCGTTTCTATCTTTCACATAGTATGGTATTATAGCCATATATCACATGAGAATAAGTCTCGTCATTGACGTCACTGTATGATCGTAGGTATATATTTTTACGATGCTGGTGAACATAGATGTATTGAATCCTGAAAGCCATAATCAACGTTTGTTTTATGCACAAGCATAATCCACCATTGAAATTGTCAATTTTATGTAATTTACAATGTAAATGTAGTTTTTTACGCACAAAACTTGATTTCGTACTCTATCACTTGAGTATATATGACTGGGAATTCCAAAAAGAAATCTCATCGCATCATGGAACTTTGCAGTCGGATTTTCAATGAGGATATGTCACTTTCAACATGAACAGATACTCAATAAGCAGCTATACGGATAAGCACATATTTAGTTGACTGATTTACTAGCCTTTAAAGACAAATTACGCGATTTTCATGCTATACCGTATTTCCCTTCAGCGTGACCTTTTCCAGATGTTTGAGCTGTATTCGGGCTACATTTGTAGACATATAAGTTACCAGATTTCTTTTCAGTTTTGTAATTTTTATTAAGTCCAGAATTGGCCAATTAACTTGCAATAAAAAGCAAACGAAAGAGGGATTGATTCTCTACGGTTAGCAAAAATCCCGGGTAGCGAAAGTGGATGCCTTATTAGAGAATTAGTCAAGTTTACATGCATATTCCCTTAATAAATAATTGATTGCTAAATAAATAATAGTTGCCAGTGCAGCTACCGTAACTTTATTTACCTAACTATATTGGATTGGGCTAGTATTCATTAAAATTTTCTTTGAATGTCTACAATTTTGACTTTTAGGATCACTGCTTAATACTAGCTCCATATAGTTAAATAAAGTTACGGTAGCTGGATGCAGTATGGACTTATGGAGTCCAAAGTAGCTTACTGGAACGCGAGTTACGATAGAGCAGCTAGTTAAGTAGGTACTAGTATGATCATATCTAATTATTTTAAGTTAAGTTAGGTTAAGTTAGGTTAATTTAGGTTTAAATTATTAGATGCTTTATGGTAACCAGTTACCAGAGAGAGAGAGCACGTGCAGGTGCTCTATTTTAACTTCGATCTTACCATAGTTATTCATTCATCCATCACATACGCGACGCGATATTTTTATCATCAATTAAAATCCGTTCTCATCTCAGGCAGGCTACATTATTCCCTGTCAAGTAGTCCTGTTAGTAAGATAAATACGTGCAACATGCAGTGTGTGTGTGCTTATAACATACAATAATATGTAAATCATGTGAACTGCTGTAAAATACGTGTCTTGTAGATCGATTAAG
>JABASI010000629.1:0-34771 GCA_019776505.1 Tomocerus nigrus | reverse complement strand
TGAATGGGAAGACGACACAAGTCTCTTAGACTAATATGTACATAAATACACGCATATAAAACATAGACACCTAAGGATGGTATAAATAGGGAGAGAGATAGGCGAACCGAATTCGGGTCCCCGCATACACTTCCTTAGAAGGCCAGTCAGTGCGGAGTACAAGAGTGCATGTCGTATCCACACTATAACATAACACTAAAGTAAAGCCATAACATTAAAGCACTGTAGTGCAGCGTATAAAGGAGCTACATTATTACATGCTATAATGGGCTGCAGAACACTTTCGGATGTGCCATTTCCCAGTAGGTGTTCACTTGGCGCTTCTTTACTCATTTTTATTTGTCATTGTCACCCCTTTCCTTTTGTTTAAGAACACACTCTCGACTGTCCTCTGGAAACAAATGCATATTAACCGAAGAAAATAACAACCCTACATTTAGGCCTTCCATTCACACAATCTCTAACAGAAATTACGGACGAACATTCAGAAACAATATCTCTTCTCAATATGCAACTCTTTGATTGATACAATCTCTTTAATATAAGAGCTTGTATTCAATATTAAAAAATAACACACTCTACATAACTTATTTTGTCAGGAATAATATAGAAAAATAAAGCCTGCAGCTCATTATAAAGGGATATAGGATTGCATACTGCAGCAGATGAGTAATATTATAAAAATAAATCTAGAGTCCCGGGTGAATTTCCATAGGCACTTATCTATTTAGTATCTAGATAGTGGTGTAATATATTAGGTGTAAGTATCTATGTACATTTGTAGTTTCGTTTCGTCCCGTTATTCCATGTACTAAACTAACTGAATCAGTATAAAAACTTTTTAAAGACATAAAGTCATTAATTCTGGTCCACGGCTGAGCAGTACAGTAAAGAGAGAGAGAGTCACTTATAGTTTCCTACTTATTCCCATGCAGTTGAGCAGAGAGAGTCCCTGCTACTCATCATCATCCATTCTTGCCTGTCTCGAATTCCCATTTAAAAAATAAAACTGAAAAGCCATTGCCATTGTCATACGAGTCACTCTCGCCCTGGCTTCGTACGTTACTAACCGAAAAAGATTAATGCGTTGAATAATAATTTTCGCTACAAATACGAATTCCATTATGAGAGGATGAGAAAAAACCATTAAAAGGAGTCTTCTCTTCAAGTCTAAGATAAGAGCGTGTGCGGCTAAAAAATGAGCTCCCCAGTTAACCGCCTTAATAATTTTTCTCCCGTACTTTTTTCCTTCTCCCAACTTAAATTTGAAATTGTCTTCGTCCCGAGGTTTACTTTCAGGAAAATTGAAGAAACCTTGAACACATTTACCATTCAACTTTCCCACTTCTTATCTTTCTCTGTTATACATCTTGCCGTTAATAAAAATTCCAAATATTATATTCTGATCTGAACTGAAACATTTTTTATCGACGAGTCTTTAATTTGGTAGTCCTAATGTCCAACGTAATAATTTCATGTCTTATTTCGAATGCTCAAAATTGCCAAATACCTGATTAATGACAATACTGGCATTAAATATTTGAAGCAGGAAAAATTATTTTGGGAGTTACTTGTTATACGATACACAGATATATGAGTTCAATTGAAACATAATATTATGATTAATTTTGCAAGTTAAAAATAATTTATTCTATCTCATGTGGTATTTAGCAAAATAAAAAGAAAATAAACAGTAAAAAAGTAGCTCGGCCATGCATATCGAACGTTAGTATTCTTTAACAAATAAAAGTTCATATGAAATACCAGTGTTTGTATGATTTATTTTTGACTGTCTTTCATTTTCCGTTCTGAATTCTATTTCATGTAGTAATGTAATGTAATGTGCACTTAGAGTTCCACAGTGTGGTTATCCAGTTATTTCCATCTCGGTGACATCAATTTTAGTATTTTATTTAAGTGCACACTAAGGGCATTACTACATTGCACAATATTAATCGGTAACAAGGAATGCACAAAATGTCTGCATTTTTCTCCAGCAGTGGAAATATTGCTCCTGCCGCGTGCATACTGATTTCTAGAGATTGCATTGCTTTCGTCTAAGTTTCATGTGAAATGAATTACACTCTATAGATTTATATGATGGAGTGGAGAGATAGCCGCTTATGCAATGTTGGTGGTGGTGGGTCCCTATAATATTATAATATACTTATACAATGTCGTTAGCCGAAGAAGAGACTGTTAGGTAGGTACCTTCGGTCGGGTAGAGCTCTACACTCGGCTTTCCGCTATAAATTCCTCATCGTCTCATCCGATAGAAAAATTCATTAAATTCCCTTATCTCTTAATAACGAGAGTCTACAGAGGAGGAAACTAGATGGGATAGAGATTGGAATTGTGCAGATATGATTGTAGTCCATGATCTATTGCTAACAACTAAATTGCTATTAAATTTGGATAATGGGGATGCAAACTATTTATTAGTGAGTTTGTTAGTCTGTACTTTTACGTCGTAGTTGTTTCATTAATACCGTAAATGAGTAATCATATCATAACTTTTCATTTACATAGATATAAGTGCATTTTATTACATTATATTGAAGTTCTAGTATTTTAACAGTGCCGTGGCGGAAATCTCCTTCAATGGACATTGTATTATTTTTCAGTACCAAGTAATAGTTCTTTAGTAAAACGAAATGAAGTTATTAAAACCTATTAAACTATCTACGTTACGTTTAGAGATATACCTAAGTATAATAGCTAAAATATTATAACGCACCATGTGCATTAACAACTTTTTTGGAGAGAGCTATAGTAAATTTTCCATTATAGATTATGATTTATATTTTACACGCGATTTACAGAGGGCAACGCAAGTATATTAGTCTCAGTTTCCCAATTTATTTTCAATTGATGTAAATGTAGAGAAGAGATTAGTCTTAAATATGGTTATACATTTCATCACGCTCTAATAGCTGTGGAGGTTCGAGATTTATTTATGGACTTTTCCAATACGGGGCTCATTGATTTCGAATTGTATGTAAGTACTACAGGGCAGTCACCATGCATTATTATGTAAAAACACATGGTCGAGATGCATACAACGAGTTATTTATTACTCAAGGCAAATACTACAGCCTACTTACCGTACCTATATATTTACCATACTATACCTTGCTGCCCTTCCTTCCTTTTCAATATTACATCGCTCTCATTGAAAATTTTAAGGACTCCTTTCAAACACACTTCTAAATATCTCTGAACATAGAGCTTCCCTTATTACGGCAAAAAAATCAATTGCCCTCTGTTAAAATAAACTTGAGCAAATATCCACTAACTCTTTCGTGTTACAATGATCTATTAATACTTTCAATTTCCTTTCGTTATTTATAGGTAGCATATTTCCTTTTGGGTGCGTAACACTTTTTTGTACAATTTTGAATTATGAATAGGTACCACTACCGAAGGTACCATTACTTACTCAAAAATTATTTTTTACAAGCAAGTATGCATACTATATGCAAACAAAATTCAATGCAAAATTAGTCAACACATTTCAATAATTGAATGTCAGTGGATGATTTCTATCAGATCACAAATAGAAAGATATTAATTCTTTATTTACCTTAGCATGAAGTAATAATGGATTTACAATCGTGTAAGTTGTTTTCTCATCGATTTAAGATAGAAATAGAGGAAAGGGAGAGTTTAGATATGGCGATTGTAGTATTTAAGTATAGAAAAAGTATTGTATGTGTAGTATAGATATTATAAATGTTGTAGGAGAATATTTAGTAAGTAGTTAGTTGCATGTGGGCAAGGCAGACGGACGGAGAGGGAAAGCAGGCAGGAGGAAGAAGAGAGGCAGAGTAATAGTTAGCACAGGGATCCAACTGCTTTTCTATCTGTGAAACTGCGAATGCATCTGCGACTTGCACGCATTCAGCTACATTACATTAGAAGAGGAGCAGGGCTTTAGCTGTAGTCGACAAAAAGATGAGACTTTGCCACGAAGTATAAGTAGTAACATGAAAAGGAAAGAGCGGAAAGTCTCCGCTGTGCCACGGAATACAAAATATAATAAATATGGAGACAGCATAGAAGACATCTATCAGCGTTCGGAATAAAATTTTTGTCATGTCATAGATCATGGAAGACTATTTATCACTGGATATGCTCGACTATTTTCATGTTCGTGCTCCATGTGCCCTTTCCTCTTTCGTCTCCACTCGTCTGCATTGCACTCTCCTCTTATTCCTTTGCACATTCCTAATTCCTATCTCGACTGCTACTAGAAATACTATCACAGAATCCACAGATACTACTAGTAATACATTACATAGCACAAAAAGGGCGATTCGAAATTTTCTACTTTCTCCTAGCACAAAAAAATAAATACGCGTGCAGAAAATAAAAAAGGATTTTGGGTTGGCCTGTGAGAAAGAGCAAGACGTTTAGATATAATTTGATATTATTCATACGTGTGTGTGTGCTATGCTCCTGTTTACGAAGGAAGTTTAAGTAACTGATAGAAAAAGTGGGATTGAACAAAAGAAGATTCTTATTGTCGTTTAAAAGCAATCAAATAGAATTGGATGTAATTTTCATCTCTTTGGCTAAGATGAGTGGGGATTGGAGTGAAGTCACTAAAAAGCTTTAATATAGTGCAGGAATCTTCATAAAGTAATTTAGAAAATTGTAGAAAGTTTCCATAAGGAGGATTCGCATCAGTTCTTGGAGTTGCTCACTCTATTCGGGCGATGAAAAAAGGAATGTAAATTCTGTCGGAGGGTGAACTGTGAGAGGAGTGAACACCCGGGCAGAATACAAATTCAGATTAACGTTCTATTGGAGGTGAGGGAGCTATAAGTCTATAATTTCCTCCTTCCGTTCTTTTCTCTGATTCTGGCTTGGCTCTCATCTTCCCAGCATTACTTATACTTTACTCCCTTGCTCATTCAAACCAATCCAATGCAGTTTCACTACATCAGACTTCATCCTTCATTCTGCACTCAACTTTCGCTCGCTCTCTTCCTCTTCTGAATCCACCACTCCGGAATAATATGAACACGAGCCTAATACGAGGAATGCATACTATTTATTATTATTACATTACTATACTAGATCATATTTTCTATATAAATAAGCATTTCTAACCTCAAGAGTGAAGGAGGCAATATTATTATAGGGGCACGTATTATAAGTCATCTTGACACATTAGATATTACTCACATCATCTCACATTATAGTATCCGTGGTTTACTCAGTGGCATCCTCTCTTTCAACTACACAATACACAACTGCCATTACATTAGTGGGGTGTGAAACTCTCCAACCTTCCATTCTCTATTAAATTGCATTATAACTTCGAGGGCGAAAATAATACCATCTTCGTTTCCTAAACAGATCACACTTGCTGACTTATATACACCACTGTCTCAACTAGGAAGCATTCACGCTCCCCCGTTAATAAAACTTTGTCCTTATTTCGATTATCATTTCTGACCCCAAGTATCTTAAATTGATTTTTCTATTTTCCCTTCATGTAACACGATATTACACATAACTTGCTTTTTTCTGGTTATAATATCTTTCTAATCATCGTTTATTTGGAATCTTCTATTTGTTGGACTCATATTAAGAGACAAAGCATTCGAAAGTATCCTTTGTATGTATCCACATATTAATACATTCCTAGAACACATGCGTTTAGCTGTTACAGATGATTATAAACTGTAAGCATACAGTTCATACCTCAAACCCCATGTTAATCGTTTTTGTTGTGAAATTAATTTTAAACTGACATGTTCGTATTAAACTCTGTAAACCCTTCCATGCGATGTTTCAAGTAAACTCGACCTAGTTCCCATTTCCTATGTACCACCCACGGTTAGCTGCAATTAATTTGATCCAACACCAAGGAATTAACTACAGGAAGTTGTTTACCGGATTATAGGAGAAGTCAGCTAAAATTATGGATTCGTGATCCGCAGCCAACTCAGCAGGCTGGCATAATTCTGATGAGTTCTCCTTCCGTCTTCTCTTCCAACCCAGATTTTTCCATTCTGCTATCACTTGAATCTTGAAATTGTTGATTATTTCGAGGGAATACGGGCAATGCAACAAAAGTGGGCCATCTGAAATTTAAGCACAATCAATTATTTAATGATCACAATTGTAATGCAGATTTATAAGCAGCATACAATAACGCATCATGTAGAGATAAATATTTACATATCAAGTACAAAATCTTTATGAGTTGATTTTTCAAAAACAGATTTTGATTCTGGGTTTATAGTTTGCTTGTATTGGCCACGAACAGCTTTCTTGATAAAGTTTTAAGAAAGCATTTTGAAGATTTTTTATCTTGAGTAACATTGTCTAGCATAATGAAAGTAAGAGTACTTACACTTACGATACCCAATCCATTTTATAGATTAGTTTTCACAAGAAAAGTATCTGAACGAGGAATGTACGCATGAAATGAATTCTCAAGACATTGCGTGCCATTATCCTGCATAACTCTAAACTATTCAGCCCTAACTGTCGCAGCCTATTAATATGAGACGGAGGATTCTCGACAGAAGCTAAGGATGTGAGTCCAAGTTTAAAATAATATGGAAAGCGATTCAGTCAAAAGCAGAGTTGGGAGAAATAATGTATCGCATCGCATTGCATACTTAGTTAGAGGCGTGAGCTGGAAATATGCATCTTCTTATAGCTATACGAGGGAGAAAGATGAAACAATGTACCTAATTCAAATGTTGTGTCTCTATGTTTCTCTCTCTGTGCAATAAGTTCTCGAAGACGGGAATTCTCTATAAGTACGTATTTGCGGCTCTCATACCGTATTTACCCAATTGACTCTCCACGGGGACATAATAATAATATGTAACCTAGTTGGCCATCACAGAGCAGAGAATAAAAATAATTTTATTGGAGAGTGTCACATAATCTTCTTAGAAATATTACTGTCTACCTTATTATCTAAGACGTAACCTTGTGGCATGCTACTTACTATCCCTAATCCTTTTTGACATCTGAGGATGGTAGCGTAACTGTTTATTTTCACAAATAATATTTTGCAGCAACGGTTTCTCTGTTAACCAACCAATGAGTTTCATTGGGAGGACTCGGGAGGAGGTATTTCGGCAACAACGGTACATTGAACATGGAATGAAGTTGAGTTGGGCATTGAAGGAAACTAAAATAAAGTTGAATTGAGTTAAGAAAAAGAGTCGTTTGAGAACAAAAACAAAAACTTGGGAAAAGATAGTTAGAATTGTGAAGAGGACAAGGAATGGAAAAATCCACAGAGTTCTTCCAACACAACTTACTACTTACATACATTAGAAGAAGAAGGCATACGTACAGTTCAACTTGCTATAGTCGAAGACAATTTCTGAAGAATTCTAGTAGACCCTTTAGGTTTAGCATGGCTTTTAGCTAGCTCGCTTGGCAGCACATCCAACATCTTCACGAGGATCAAAGAGAAGACAAAAGATTTATTATTTTCCCTTGACTCCGATCTCTCTAGTCCTCCAATTCCACTACGCATACACTCTTTTCACACAACCCAAACTACTACGGCCTACCTATCTACTTATTGTTTGTCTTACGTGTAAGCACATTATATGCGCACTGCTTCTATGTACATACAAAAGTTTGCACACCAAACTTCTTTTAAGCTTCCTTTTCTCAGAGTAATTCAGTGCAGTCCGACGGTACTGCTAAATATTTTTGATTACTAGAAGCTTTATTTTCGAAGAATATAAAAATTTTGATTTTATAGTTTGGCAACGTAGTTAATAAAATAAATTATTTTTTAGTCTTCGATAACGGCAATCTGTACAATTTTAATTGTAAAACTATTTTAAATTACTAAATTGCTATTTCATGTTAGGCACTGCATACATACATTAATAAAGTATCTCAATGCTTTCTTTCTGTTACATTTAATTAATCGGAAGAAATATCCATTAGCATGATCAACGACATGAGCTAGTTCTGCAGGAGGAGCAGTACAGATTAAATTCCCCACAATTACTCAGTTTATGAAATAATGATTTCTAAAATTATGATTTTAGTTAACAATTTTCACAGGCTATAAACACAATTTTCTAACCGTATTTTATTATGTGTTTGTTACCATTACATCATTATCAATGGTATAAGTAGCTACTTTTATAAGTACTAAGGATCTTCTTGTAAGTAAGGTGTAGTTGAAGGAAGCAGCAGACTGGCAAGTTTCGGTGTAGATTCTTAGCTCATTTTCCCATAATTTATAAATTAAATGTTATCAAACTTCCTGGAGGTCGATGATATGGCTGCACTGCACATAAGCATTTGAATGAGAGTTACTAGTTGAGAGAAGGGATAGAGTAAATAACTGTAGATACCTTGATATAAAGTTTTTTCGTTTGAAAAGGGAAATTCATGGTTGGACACGGCCTAATGAAAAGATTGAATAATGGTTGCAGGGTGAAGGAAACTCATTAAAAGCTCCTTTACACAACCAAATGATAAAGCGAGAGAAAAGGAATTCATCATTTTGTTTAGTTGGCTCTATAGAGGAGCTCATGTCCGTAGTCACATCCCTTAGGAAGGAAGACAGCACACCACCACAGTGTCCTCTGCGAACACACTGATAATTATAAGGTCTACTAATATCACGGGATCTATCTCCCTCCGCCATCCAACTACAACCATCTTATAATAATGGTAAATACACAAGTTTTCTCTGTCCATAGAACATTTAAGCGGAGAGGAGTATATCAAATAAAATAAATACCTTCGCCTTGCTCTATGCAATGAACCTCCGCATGGAATGGAATGGAATCAAGATTTCAGTTTCATCCTATTGTGTAAGTTAGAGCGATCCAACTTTGACTTACAAACTAAAAGTTCACTTAGGAGGACTACAGAGAATACACACACACCCCGCTCTATTATATTCCCTTTCATTATTATTCCTTTCCACTTGCAGGAGTGCAATCCAATGTAAGCAGACATTCATTTTATTGAAGACGCTCCTGTCCTGACTTTGCTTCATTCTACTATTTATAAATTTATACTCTCCTGAAATATTATCTAATAGTTATTTCGATAAAAGATAGAAAATGAATTTATATACGTACACAGTAGATAAGCACTAGGCTTATATAAGGCATCAATATAAAAGATGAATACTCACGGAATATGGTAAAGTAATATTGAATGTTTGTTATTCTCTTGCGTGTATGCATAGTAGTATGCATGTTTCATCAGCTTAAATGAGCTTTCCTAGAATGATCCCTTGGCATGCTCGTCACAATCAGAGTTTTTAGTGTGGCCTTCTGTTGAAATCCCTGACCTGGTCCTTCTCTTTTTAAAAGATACCTTGTTTTCTATTATAAAATCTTATCTAAAGCTCTCAGTTTAAGTTTTTTGTTCATTTTTATCAGCCTTGTGTATAGTTTCCCTGTTTTCTTTTCTTAAGTTTAGGGAGGATTCCTTAAGGGACTCCCTGGAGAGCTAAGGCACAGGGAGGAAGGTCTGAAAAGAAGCATCCACTCTAACAGGGCCTTCTTTGATACGCAAGTTTTTTAGTTTATGAGATCACAACAAGTGTAAACTAAAGTCTCCAGGGTCATAAGTCATAGGAAAGCGGATATAAACTATCCCTTAAAGAGAGGGCCCCTTGAATTAGAATCCTGCACACTGTGCTCTGTGCTAGATTCACTTAAGAGACTGCTGGAATCTAACGGAAGAGTCTCTGTTGGTTGCTGGATTTGTACAGCAGGCTTGTCTATTTAGCAGTGGTGTTGTTGTGGGAAAAGTTGGGCAAGGTATTTTCAGGTGAGTTAAATTAAGGACCACCTCGACCCTTTCTTATTATTAATAATCCGAGTTCGAACACTTTAGCTGGTTGTGAATGGCACCTGCTGCTGACAAGTGAACTTTGAGTTGGGCCAACAGAAGAGTTGAGCAGGCGGGGACACTTCTCATCTGCATTTAGCTACCACCCATCTCGATCCTTTACAGCTGGTTGCCACTGCCAGTGTTGCTCGCATTGTCATCCAGATATTTCATTGTTGCATAATAGCAGAGCCATGTAAACTACGCACCTACAATGAATGTAAAAGGAGAAAAATTAGGATTTTTGCCGTTTCTCAAGTTTTTGTGGTTACATGAGTAAAGCTGCCTTTATCTAAGCAGTTCATACTACGATAAGCAATGGATTAGTTGGCTTTAGCTCTGTCGTTTTATTATTTATTGGCAGTGGTCTGATACCTTCTGCTAGTGCTACTTATTTACATACCTACTACTTACCTACCATTCATTCATTACACATTGTATGCACAGTCCTTGTCTTACCAGCCTCAATAGAGCAGTAGAATAAACAGACAGAAAAGGAACTCATTAATCAGGAGAGGAAAATAAAGACAAAGTCAAAGACAACTCATATCACATAACATGACATGAAAACAGCTCGGAGCAACGACTATATTTTATTTATTTTTTACCACTCAAAACAACATAATGGCAATACTGACAGACTGTAGCTGTAGCTGTAGGTAAGAGCTTGTTGCTTGAGTGACTTGTGAGGTTTGGCTTCGTTTCGCTTGGCACGACTAGTAGGTAGTCCCTATAAACTTGAGCAGACAGACAGTAAATACACAATAGTACATGCATAATATGTTAAATACTACTCTTCTGCAGTCCACTACTACAAAAGCATCTCTCTCTCTTTCTCTACACTGCACTATATACTTACATATGTATCTACTTCGCACACAAATATTTTACATATAAATAGTTAACAATAAGTTGAAGTTGACTTGACGGCCCCCATGTACGGTCCAAGAGGCCTCCTATGTGATTAAGATAATTTTATATCTATATTATACCTTGTTTGGTAAATGGCTAGGCTGGCCAATCTAATTCAAATGCTCAATTCCCATTTACAATCCATTGCAATAGTAAAATACTATCTGAAGTCGAGCAAGTCGAGTTCCGAGCCGTTTTCTCTAGTTTTTAGTAGCTGGCTGCATGTTCTGTAGGTACCTAGTGTAGAGCATGAATAATACTTATCAACTCATGCAGGATCCTAGAATGATAAATACACATCCCTACTTACTTACTTGAACACACCATATATCCGTGCACATGCACACTCTCAGCTCCTCTGAATTCAGCAAAGAAAGGCTGCCAGCTTACGCTAGACGACCATGTTTCGTGTATCTACATAATATTATTATATCATCTAGCTAGTCTACACCGGACGGAAGAGATAATTTTGCACTGCGAGCCAAACACACATCACATCACACAGCTCTATAGATATGTACAGACTACTAGGAGGATGATAGGAAGAATCTAAGCCAAACCAAAGCCATGTGCATTTAAGAACAGATAATATAATCCCCATTCTATATCATATAGCTACGAAAAGTAATTACATATAAATAGAAATGGCAGAATATTTTCCTTGCTAATCTATATATTACTACGTATATGTATGTATCTGTGTTAGTTTGAACAGTACTTTCCTCTGTAGCCACATTCAGAACTATGAGCTAACAACACAAGAGGCATTCATGCGTGCATAGATAATTGGGCGAATCACGAAAGCAGAGGAAGATGTAAAAAATTAACTTCCATCCAACTAAAACTGCTCAAGTAGAGGTGTTACTTATATCTATGTTAGCACCATTCTATTGTAATCCCATAACAAGACATTCCACTGCCCAACTCAACTACATTTCCTACTTATCAGCACCACACTATACATTCATATCTACACAGATTTAATAGTGATCCTACAACACTCAACCTAAAAATGTACAAAAATTATTCGTCTCTCACACATCGAATGCTAGATGCGTGCAATAATTTCTACTACACGTTACCTCAATTTCAAACGTTGTAGCCAACGTAATTTTGTGTATTCTGAAAAATCATTTACCATTACAAGACAAATGGTTTTTTCATTTTCATTTCAGTGTTATCTTATGTAATTCACATGGAATATAACATAATATCCTTGATACTATATCCAAGACGTTCTGTGTAGAACAGAAAAGTTTTTCGGGGAAAGAGAGCCGAGAGCCGGCTAGCCGACCAAGCTGAAATAATTGATGGGTTTCACTGTGTATATCCATTCCGTCCGTCAACTTAAGTATTCCACGAGCAGAGCTTTTGCATTTCAGACGAGGATTTCGGTCAGTGTAAAGAAAAAGAGAAGTAGTCATGTCAGTAATATTACATTGCACTACTCACTGTGGTAAATGTGTGTTTGTAGTGTAGCTGTTGAATTGCATTGATGATTTGACATGATAGAGACTGTTGTAATGTAGGAGCAATTCTTTGATATGTTATCGTATTATAATAACAAGTTTTGTGCACAACACATCCTAGCATCAGATCAGGTTCACTTCAATCTAACCAATACTTATTCAGTTTTCCGTTCCCTGCCTCGTTTTAAGTAACTTCTTTCTATATTCTCTCTCTCTCTTATATAATGCTCTTGTCTATATATACAGCCATAATAATATTATAGAGTTGTATTGGTATGTACTTGTACTATTGCGTAGTGTCATATTAAAAGGAAGGCTCATCCTGTATTCACTTCTCGTATTTCTGATTAAAGTTGGAGCTTTTTCTTTGGTTAGATCGTGCTAAGCTTGGCTTGGCTCCACTTCAAAGATTTGCCTGTTGGCCAAGCATTGTCTTTCTGAACATGCCTCTTTCTGTAATATGATTATGTAAGTATCATATTATAAATAATATTATTATGTGTTTATAGTTGTGAAAGGAGAGATTCGTCCGGTTCTCCTTTATTTTAATGTATGTATATTGTAAATGCAACTGGGAGATAAAAATACAAAACTGAGGGAAATTGTTTTGTTTTGTGGTGGATAATGTTGTCTTGTCTGAGTGTCTGGGCCCACTTTGTTGAGCTAGGAAGGAGTTCCAAGGAGAAGAGAAATAGGAGAAGAGGTGCGACTAATCTTATCGCTTATGATTATGAAAGGACGTGACTGCGTTGCGTGAAGAGAGTGTGAATTGAGTTATAAATAAAAATAATCCGCAGCTATTACCCAAACTGGCTATTATCCAGCGAGTTTAATTTCATGCTCCAATTAGGTCAGTCAAGAGCTAAATACTAGTTGGTCAAAGGAAGGGCTAATTTGAATTCTGTAATTAACAACGACCCATCCATAGCCTCTATTTATAAAATAATCGTTTTTTATTTATCCCTATAGCTCTTCCTTCTATTTATTGCGTACTGACGCCAATTACACATCAACTCCTATTATCTTCTACCCAAACACACGTAGGAAAAAGCTCTGGAATTAAACGGAGGCTGCTGTGTCGTTTACTTTTATGCTCTCTAATGCCTATGCTCACTCTGTCCCTATCAAATATGCTAAATTAGCAGAGAGGAAAATGAATAATGGGATTTTGAGTTGTGACTATGACTTCTTACATTATACTATGACAATGGTCGAGTGAGACTACAACTTTGATTTATGGCCGCTTCAGTTGAGTTGAAGCATTTCTCAAGTCCATTAATATGGGGAACACAAGATATTCGCATGACGGCTCTTGTTGGCATTTGCCTTGCTAAACACGCCATGATAGTCTCTTGCTGGGCCTCGTGATTCATTTCGTCTCTTTAGATTTGCTTGCTTTTTTAATTGACCATCCACTCTTTCCATTCTTTCTTATTGTGGGAAAACCTGGGATTTCTTACATTTATAATGTAAAAACATGCAAACTCATTTTTTAATTAAACGGAGACTTTAGCCATAGCCTTAGAAAACATTTTCTGCACTAAATATTACAGATTTTATCTCTAGTAATTATAATGGTTCACTATTAAGCCTATTTATACATGTTTATAATACAGAATTAATTGACAAGTCATAATTCTTTAGATTAGTACGTCGTCGGGTATTCCGTTATATTATAATAAAAAATAAATCTTACTGTCATTGATGTTCAAAGACATTTCAAGAATCTGCGACCCCAACTTCAGTAGGGCATGACACCATTAAAAACAGTGTCAATTTCAGAGGCTTAAAATGTTTGATAATGGGTAGTGACACCCAGTGAAGTAGCTGAATGCTCTTAATATGAAAGCTATAGTCAGTGAAAATAACTAAAATCAATGACATTACTGTTTTATTTTAAGTTACGTTTCCACGTAGCTGGATATTGTTGAGAAGTAAAAGGATGAGCAGAAGGCACGGTGCATGCAAGTAAGTATGTAATGTATTTAGGTATGTAGCGTATTCGTTATTAGAGGATCCGTGTTTAGCCAGAGACTCAGAGTGTGGTGGATAGGAAAGGAAGGGAAAGAGAGAGAAGAGTAAAGTAAGTAAAGTAATAATTCCTGTGTAGTATTGAGTGCGATGAGAAGTAGAAAGAACTAGAAAGAAGTACGAAGAACGAATGATTTATTATGGGCTCCTCAACTCCTGATTTACGACCACACAGTGCGCCCAATAGATTTTCAGATGAGAAAACTCCACCTGTTCCAGAAATTTTGCGCTCATACATTATCAGTATTAGGAGGAAGAAGCCCTGCAAGAGATAAGAATGGGAGAGTAAAAAATCGAAAAAGTTTTTTCAACTTACGAACTGTGCGACTACTATTTGTACTTGTACGACTACAACTCTAATATTTTAGTCTTCCATGCACTGGCTCTCTTGGCATGGACAAAACTTTCAAAAGTTGTTGTTTGCTTATTACTAGTGTTCGTTGGCAGTGCTTTCATCTGTAGGCAGACTATAGAGAAAATTGGGCATTTAATATATGACTGAACTAAGTAAATAGTAAATTTTCTTGTTATCAAATAGCTAATGTTTATTCAATGACAAGTTTTATGCTGAATATGCAAAAACGTAATAAAGGAACTAACTCATTCAGTCTTCTTCTGTGGAGCCGTACTTCTTTCTAGAGTTTCCATTTGATTGAAAGACATGACAAATTTAGTATTTCACTACAGATTTACAGTATGTTGACGGTGATAAAGGATTTGAGTGTATGCAGAAGAGACGGAGAGTGAGCGGGATGTGTGCAATAAGTAGGTAGACAATTAAAATGAATGTACTTCAAAGTAATTTAAGCAAATCTAAAGGATTTCTCTCCTCCTCACGACAATCATCGCATTTTCTCTTCTTTCATCAACATTTTTCTGTGTGAGACTCATTCATCTAGTTATTTTTCGGCACACACATGGGACTGTCAGTAAAAATGGCATAGAAGGCATGTCATATCATACCATGCACAGCATCCACAACATTTTTTTATTCTCGCATATTCATGTCGCAATGGCCCAGCAATGGCATTTTAATCAGTAATAGAGTCATAAATTAATCCTTGCTCGGCTGGCTCACGCAACCAATGTTCTCCGACCATACAGCATAGCTAAAGGAAACTATCTCTATGGCACGGCAGAAAGGACAAGCCAAACCAGCCAGCTTTTCACAGTCGGGTTTGTCTGCTCAGAATAATAGAACACAACAGAACACATGCATAGCTAAAGTTAACTAACATCGCACAAACAACATTACTACATAGGCAAGCACAACTCCAGCTCACCTAACTCTTGTTCGCTAATGAAATTATAAATTTAAAAGCTGCTCGGCAGTAGATGGGTGGGTCCATCATAATACAGCACAACTTACACATTCACAGCCAAGACAAGACAACTACAGTCGACTCCGACCTAATGAAAAGGCAAGGCGAACCTAAGAAAACTATGTTAAGCCAAAAACAATGCGCCTCGCTCTACAATCATCCCAAACTCGTAATTAACAATAAAATAAAAAATAACAGTATGACAGCACATACAAAATCCTAGTATATGTGCAACTATTACAATAAAACACAAAAAAGAAAGCTCATTTCAGCACACTGTACAAATACTAATTTCAATGAATAGAAAAATAGCACTTTACTATTTATTACATTTCTACACTGCACTAATATAGTACACATCTGTTATTTTTTAGCCTAGAAAATGTTTTAATTCATTCAATAAATAAAGACTAGAGTTTTCTAGGTTTTGCTGTTTGTATCATCAGGTACAATTTAGAATTTGAGTTTGTATGTTTATTTGGCAATACGTAAGACGTACGAGGAGAATGGAAATGAAAGACATGGTAGGTAGTCTAGTGTCATAGCACTACTACACGAAATGCAAATGTAATGCATAAAGCATCATTTAAAAAGGTGAAGAAATGGTTAGGAGAAAGAAGGCACCCGTAGTCCTGTAGTTATTAAGTAATCGGAGAAGGATGGAAAAATGGGAATAATTTAGTGAGGGAGTGGATATAGGTAGGAGCTGTAGTAAGTAAATAGGCAGAGGGAATGAATTGAAATGGTGTGTAAGACGGACGGGAAAGGAGAATTGGCTCAGCTCTCGAGCCGTTCGGAACATGAACATAAACATGAAGGGAATCGTCATGAGGAGCCATCAGCCAGATCATAAAGTCAGTTAAACAAGCACATAAATAGGTGCAAGAATACGATTATGATGTAGCTATAAGGAGGGATCGGGCTCTAAGTAGGCATATCCCTCTGCTAAGTCAACATTGATAGTGTTTATGCGAGTCTAATGTGGATGCACAGAGAGATGCGGACAATAGGCGAAGGTGTGTGTGTGTGTGAGTGTAGGCAAAAGTATAACTTAATCACACCACAATCCGCGTGCAGCTCTCAGACTTTTATTTCTTGTAGGATATTATATATGGGACAGAGGAAAGGCACTCTCCGATTGCTTATGTGCGATAGCAATAGTAGGTAATAGTAAACACATAGTTTAGCATAATCTCGCCATAATTTAGATTAGAAGTAGTGAGAGTCTGGTCTTGTTCTCCGCTCTTCTCCGTGTTTATGTTACACAATGTCTAATGCATATATTACATCTATAGTGTACAGTGAATAGAAGAGAGAGAGAGACGTCTTGGACTGAAAATGTTTCTTTACATGCGATCTACGTAATTCAATACAATTGTTATTAGTTATGAGCTACCACTTTTCGTTATGTGGGTACTTATCGCATTTCTCTTATGTTCTGCCTTGTGTTATGACTATTTCTTATTTAGTTTCAATTACGTGTCTACATTCCTCTTTGTTATTCGATTAGATTCTCACTCGCCAGTTTCCTCAATCTGATTACTTTACGAGCTTGACTTAATCATCAATTTGATTTTTATTATTTGTTCAGATCACATAATTAACTGCCAACAGTGTGTGTATATGTATGCATTGTACTTATTATATGTGTAATATACTCTGCCAAGAATCCTACTACATACATTATGAAGTACCGAACAAGATACTAAACTCGCCGGCTGTCTGTAATTAAAACGAGAGAATTAAGAGGTTGTAATTAATTTTTGTCTGAGCTGATCTTGTGTAAGATCTTAATTAGTTTAGTTTATGCCATTCCTTTAGAGTAGTACTATAATACATTGGGGTGAGCCATGGTTCAAATCTTCCAGTCCAGTGCAATGAAAGTAAAGTTAATATCATTATAATAAATAGATGCACTGATATATTTAGTGCTGGAAAACAACCATTCAGATATCTTCATCTTCTGCTTATGAACAAGCATAAATTACTAAACGTGCATAAAATAGTTTAGTAGATATAGATTCTTATTTATTTAGTTATTTAGTCTTGTTTAGGTATTTACGAAGTAGTAGGGCAAACGGATAAGTTTACCGCATGTAGTTTGTTCCCTATCTTGTCGGCAGTCTTTTTAACTGAAATATATTAGACAAGATCATCCAATAAAGATTATGTTTATTTTATGAGGTTGTGATGAGTGGGCGGTTGGTGATTGTAGTCAAGAAACGACTTTGACTTGTTGCCATAATATTTCCCTCCTTACCAGACTAAGTGACTCAGTGATTAAACACTATTGACTCTTAGGCGGACTACATAACAATTACACCGTTACTATCCACCTCAGCACACTACTACTCACTTTACTTGTCAACTACACATAAGTAAATGAATTTCAGGGCCAAAAAATATTTTCATCATTAGCACGAATTCAGTTTGGTGGATAAGCTTTTATGGTGTGTGCATTGCCGAGTAGTTCATGTCGTGTGTCAAACAGATTGAATGGCTGAATTGCAATTATGGCTTTTTAATTGAAGTGAAGACGAAGTTGAGTGAAGAAGTCATAGAAGCAGATGAGGCAATAAAACCATTTGATGTGATGTGATACAGTTAATCGAGCGTAGGCAGGAGATAAATGTATTTTATAACAGCACACTTGAATATATAACCAGATATTTTATATTATCCCGTAAATACATATAGGTAGTGACTAGTGAGTGTGTGTGTGTGAGAGAGAGAGAGAGAGACAACTTTATTACTTATGTACAGATAGATAATAGCACATTTGATATGGCAGATAGAGCCCTATTGCCACATATCCTTTTACTCCAGACAAGGCAAGGCAATTCAAGTAGGTAAACCAAAACCAGCTTTTGATGGTTTGTTTTGTTTTGTTTGTGTATCATATGTAGCTATTATGTGCTATTAAATGAGAGCAATTATCACTGAAGTGCGGACGGAGGGTTGGCGTGCCCGACCTGCCTCGTTTCCTTCTCTATAAACTACATTATCTAATTCAGTTTATGTTATTGAGGGTCTCCGTTCACTTACGCACTACAAATGCCTCTGCAATAACCTCCGTCACTATACTTATTGTTCTAGACATACAGCACAGATCTATTCTTCCTCTTTGGTCTCGACTCATTACGGTTCAAATGCTACCATTACTGATACTTATAGAAATTTATGTTGCATTGTTAGTTTTCATACTAACTACTACACTCACCAAATTACTCTGATTTGTCATTAGGTTACTAGGTTCTTTCCCTACAAGATTTACTGCTCACTGCACATTATCACTATTTCTGCCCTATTAATTTGCTTTCTCCTCGTTGGTACTCTAGTACGCTACATATTTTTATTAGCAATAATGTTATAATCCTCACATCATGTTATTACAGATTTCTGGGCTTTTTTCGGTGATTATTATAAGCGTAGCTGGCAGATATAGTTTTACAATTTGTGGGAGTCAAATTTTGAATTATGTTACCATTTCTCTGTGATTCAGTTTCCTGATTGATAGGAGAAAGGAATCAGCGAATAACATTTTTCTCGAACTCAGAATCATGTAACATACCAAATATTATTTCATCCTTTGATACGTGTGTAGGTACCGAATTTAAATTGGTCAATAATGAAAAATATAACGCAAGAGAATTCTTTTACCAGATTTACAGGGAGGATTCGGATACGAAAATACTAGCATTGTATCAGTCATTCGTTTTTAAATTTTAAGGTATCCGGATCTAGGCTAAGAGTAGTTCTTTAACTTTGTATGATCATTCATCTGCATTCTGCATGGCTCTAGAATTTTCTTTTGTCCAGTAAAATATATCAAAATAGTCCAGAACAATAACGCAAAGCAGTGGCCCTATCTATTATATCACAAAGGTCCAAAAGATCCTACACAGACGGGTATTATCCTTGAGTACTATCCTTAACACTGAGTATTATCCTTGCAAATGGTGTGTTTCATATAGCGCATAGCAATTGTATGTAAACAGAGTCAATATAAATATTATAAGAGAGTAGAATTTGTGTAAGGGAGGATAAATCTAAGTGGTGGTAGTTGAAAGAGTAGGAAGAGGAGAGTGTGGCTGTAGAAGTCAGTAAGCGATGTGATGTAGGAAGGATAAGGCAAAGGCTAAGATAGTCGGAGATATATTCCCCGGTTGTCTCTTCGACTGCAAAGCTTTTGTTCTTGCCTAGTGACTGGCTTTGTGTTTTCTCTGGAATCCTTAGGCATTATGCGAGTGTCTATGTCTGTTCAGTATATTGGGGGTACGTATTTCCTTGAGTTGAATGCAGCAAAGTTATTTGTTGGTAAAAAATGCACTTTTATAGTAGACTTTAGCCACTGCACTCTAAACATATAACTCAACGAAATCGTTAATCACTTTCTTTTGTGTTTTTAGTTTAAATTTAGGAAAATGGAGGAATGAAGTGTAGCGAAGCGAATGCCTGACTCACAATAAGTTGAGCAGAGAGAGTGTATGGCCTGAGTCAGTTGAGTGAGTACATTAGGAATGTGTTAGTAATGTACATTATATCTGTCTGTGCATTAATGCATTCTGTTTTCTATTGTAGTGCTCTGTGTGACTGTAAGTAATACGCTGCTCGAGGAATAAGGAAGGAAGACGGAAAGAAGAGAGCTGAGTTTAGTTAACTTCAGTGCAGTCCCGTCATGTCGGACTGGAAATATCTAATAAATCTCGAGACTAACTAACTAACAAGTGAAATATTCCCCTCTTGCATTATCCTATCTTAAATCTTACCTATAGACATACTCATAGTAAAAGTTCATTCTTTATCCAATGCTACCACTTGACTTCTACTTCATTTTACAAGGAGCCCTTTTTTCTCCCACACACAATTCTCCTTTCCTACAATATTGGATTATCTAATCTGCTCCATAAGAATTATCTATTTGATTACATTAAAGCCACGCTCAAGCTTACTATTATTCTGTAAGTACTTTGTCTGGTTCGCAATAGCCAGAATGGATGTAACTTCACATATGCGGGGACTCATCCCCTCTAAAATGATAAAAATATTTAATTAAAATCTCTATGTAGTGTTATGTAGTAGTGCGGAAGAATTTGCTCACAACATAACTAAACTTGATCGAGAACCTGATTAATAGCCAGACCTCCAACATTCACTCGTGTATACCTAAATACAAACTTATGCTTCTAACCGCGGTAGGGCTAATTGCAACTTTTTTCCCTACTATTTTTGAAAGTAACCGATGTACCAACTTTTTCTTTTCGCACTAACACCACAATCTACTTAAGTCATGATTACGATTTAAATTTTATTCAAGAGTTACATTTTCCAGGAAAACTTGTTTTCCGTCTTAAAAATAGTCGTACATGGCGAAAGCAAAAGAACAAAGGTGCTGTCCTACAATGCTTATCGTATACCATCATCTCATAAATGTATCACATGGCAAATAAGGTCACAGTAACTGCGGATTCAACTTGCTATAATTTCGCAATTACAGACGTTGCAAGACACTACACCATTTTAACAACTTCTTTATCATCACAAGTTACTCTCTACCACCTGCATGCACATCGTACTAGCTTGGTGTACATATATAGTAAAACAGTATTTACAATTGTAAATTGTTACAGCTTAAATCATTAATTTAGTATCCATAACGTAAATTTTATAGCTATTATTATTATTATGCGCCTTCCTTTTAAGACTAAATCTAGTGAGAAGTATTCCCGATCTAATTTTTGGGAAAGGTATTTTATAGTGTGGCATTAATCTTATGTTCTATGATTGGATCTATGCATGATTGGACGTTTCGTTGTAGTAGGTAAAATAAAATACAATAAAATATTCGATACAAATATTTGGAGGAACGAGAGTGCCAAATAACAAGTAGTAAGTAACCCTTTTCTGAATGCCCCATCTGTTTCTGTAATTTGCTGAACAATAAAAGAGGCTCTAACAGTAAGCAAACATCGGGAAAGCATTATTTATTCCTTTTTCTGGCAAATCAACGTTTACTGGGTTGACCCTTGAAGGTCCTATGGGCCCTTGAATTACCCAATTACATTGTATTCCAAGAGGCAGCCTAGGATTATAATATTTATTCAAAAGTAAACTCCTTAATTTGTGAAAGGGTTGACTCAGATATTCAATACAGCTCGTTGGACAATTTGTTTGAACAATCTGGGGCAGTTTTTAAGGGCTAAGTGAAAGGTATTGGAAAATAAAATTAGAATCACAGTAAGCGTCCGAAACTTATAAACCAATAGAATTCAGTCTTCCAGTCCTCTGCTTTTAGCTGGTAGTTACACATTTTAAAACATAATCTTTTTATACACGAAATGTCAATTCAAACAATGCATATGCCTGTTGGGTCCTGTGTGGACCCTTCTTGTGTTGAATTTTACACTCTGGTAGAAATGATAGGAAATTGTTTGCAATAACATAATATGTATTCATAATTTGGGATGAAATGTGATACATGAACAAAATGTAAACACAAACGAAATCCAAAAGGCAAACAAGTTTGGTAGTCGGGACTGTCCTTCGCTATGAAAAATATGGAATAGATCGTGTAAGCGAGTGTTGCCGAAATAAATCCACATTATGTTTGCCTGCTAATATGCTAATGCACACAGTGCCCAATGATAGCGACTCGTATCCGTCCATATGACAAAATAGAATGTAATGGGGTAGGAATTAGAGTAGAGGATGAGAGCGTCTCAAATTCTCTCGTAAGCTCCTAGTCAAAACAATTTCTGTCTCAATAGCCAATTAGACACAGCATGATTATTTAGGCTTGTCGCACGTGCTCCAATGCAGTTCCAAACCCTTTCCCTTCATTCTGGAAAGATTCCATACGAACGGATTTGTTGAGAGCAGAGAGAGAGAGAGTCGCTTATTGTTACACATCCTTTATGTATGGCGTGTACTATTCTTTCCTTGTCACGGAGTAATTAGCTGACCAAGCTGTGGACAGAGCGTATCAGATTGCATTTTGTGGAATTGTGTCTATAACATTTTTATATCCTTCCTTTTGCTTTCCTTGCGAAACACGTTCGCATCTATGGAAATTACGGACTTAGTATATTAATATTCTCTAGGATTCACTTTTCCAATATTTCCCACTGTATTTCGAAATGGTTTGGCTAATTATCTACGTTGTATTGTATCTGTATTTAGGGACGTAGTCATTGCATGCAACGCATTTGTGAATATTTTGCATTCGTTCATGAGAAAAATCCTATCAACACAAACGGCATCTCTGATCTCGCACGACTTCGTAGTACAGACTTGGCTTTAACCGCTTTTACCAAAATGTATATAAAATAGCACATCATATGCAAGTGTGTGAGTAGTTCCGTTTAAATTCTATCAACATTAGTTTTTCTGGACAATAATCTACGTTGTATTACATAGTACTCATTTAAAACTATGCGAATTTCTGATTTCAGCGTACAACTTGTGAAATTAAATACATTTTTCGTTAAATGAGATTTAAGTTGTGTTACCATTATTGGCACTATGTACATACTACTTAGTAATTAAATTAAATATCGACAATAAACATAAGACTTAACTATAAATACATTTTTCGTTAAATGAGATTTAAGTTGTGTTACCATTATTGGCACTATGTACATACTACTTAGTAATTAAATTAAATATCGACAATAAACATAAGACCAAACTTTACGAAGACAAACAGGACATTTAATGTATCTGCACATGTTCCAATGAATTCGTAAGATATTATAGTTATTATTTGCATTCGGAGTTTCGTAGAGCAGATTTGTAGAGATAATAACTAGTAAAAATGTGTAATTGAGCACAGTTTAGTAATTCTATATTGTTGAATAAGTTGGTCAGGCAAGGATTGAGTCACCTTCTTCGGTCGCTCATCTGATAATGGGACAGCTTTAAATCTAAAATCGAATCACCAACGGACCTGACTGAATAAAATTATCGTAGTGAGCGACTAGAATGAAACCGAAGTGAAAATTTTTTCTGTGACTTGTTTTCTCAAGTCAAGTTTTTCTTGGCAACCTGCTTTTGTCTAGAACTGTATGTAATTCAACTGCTGCATGCTCTATTCATTGACTTACGATTAGCCAGCTGAACTGACTGTTGGCTATAGTCTTGTCAAACCTCATGCGGAGCTGAGACTTTATTACAGAAATAAGCCAATAAATAAATTAACAATTCTATTTGATTTGCAAACTCAACACTCACGAGATGAGATGACAAGTTCTGATAACTATTAAGATGCTAACCTATACTTTGCCCCATCGAGTGTCTTCTTTGGGTTTTAGCACGTAGCAATGATATAGCTCTATATCGAATACAGAAGAGACTGGTATACGCATGTAGCAATATAGCTGCGTGTTTTTACCATACGCAGCACATTACAGAACGATGTAGTTTGGTCGGATTTTTTAAAAGCCGTAGTTTCTTAAGTGAATAAATTGCTTGTAAGACAACACAATTGTCTATGAGAGCAAATACTAAATAAGCAATAAAGCAGGAGCTTTCTGTTAATGGAGACAGACTCGACTCACTGGAATAAAAGCAATGCAACTTACAACATGCACTTAAGTACTGCACTGTTTCTTCAAGAATGAGCTACTCAGACAGTATGTGGGTCCGACCGGATAAGAGTACATCAAGGATGAGCGAGCAAACAAAACGTAACAACAGTAACAACTTAGAAAACAAGTCTGGCTTCAATTTACAGTGGATCAACAGAATTCTCTCCTTCTATTTCGACTCACTAATTCACCTCTTTATTCATATTCTCTGCCAATTTATTCATTTACACAATTGATTCTCTTGCAGAATCGATTTGCTACTAATTTTCATTTTCAATTATCATTTTACAGTAATACGCGACTTGTTTAAAAACGATTCAAATATTAACAATACTACTGTGATAATTAAGAAATCTATGTTTGTAATTTCACTACAAAAAGATTATTTATAATGTCAAAAAATCAGAATGGGTTTTCGCTGATTTCTGATAAAATAACATTTTAATAGAAATAGTATGACATGAAACGTTAGTCTTGTTAAAGTAGCAAGCGCCAAATAAAAAACGTTTTGATCTGGCATTCAGTGATTTTTTTCGGTGACCTTGTGAATTATATTAAGATGTAAAGAGAAAATAAATTGCTAGTTTTCCATAATAGAACTCATAGTAGAAAAAAGGCTCCGTTGGTAGCTCTTGTTTATTAAGAAGAGTATTCCTCTACGTGCTTCGGCTTCAAGTTTCATGTTTGATGTAACTTGCTTGATTTTAACTATTAGATAACATCTAAATGATTGCGTCATCCGAAACGTTGAAAGTTTCCAATGTAATTACCTATTCCTACATGCATACATAACACACATTGCTCATTTTGAATAAGCAAAAGGATTAGAGCTCACTCGCCTACTCTATGCAGAAAAATACTATATTCTCACTAGAAAACCAGCGGGATGTCTTTCTAGTTGTTTCACGCAGACATAATACTATCAAGTAGACCAGTGGTGTGATTAAAGTCAAAGGCTACACTGCTACACTCTAGGTACTGCAACGGGTCACTCTCCTCTACCCTGGGTGCTAGTATGCCAAGGCCCTACTCTGCGATGCCCGGAGAAGCCCGTTACCCTAGTCCGTTGAATGCGTTCATGCCGAATAATAACTCAATGCAATTAGACTGAACGAAGACTCTCTGTGTTAGGGAACTAGACAATAATAATGTTTATTACTTATTCTTTCTGCACAAAAGGTACGACACTACAGATCAGTTATTTCCTCCTCAGAGGTCCTCTCTAGGGCGAACGAACCCATGGTGACTCCTCAGAGTCTAAGAGAGAGGTGGGTGAGCGAAGCGAGCTCATACAAGACTGACTATCGGAGCTCCGTGCTCCTCTATATACCCCAGGAAGGTGGTTTGGGTGGAGAATAGCCTGAGGCTGCTAGGTGGTTTGGGTGGTGAATAGCCCTAGGCTGCTAGGTGGTTGGGTGGTTCGGGTTGCCCCCCTTACAAATCTCAGACTAGACCCTATACACTTTTGCTTTAAAAATCGGGAAAAATTTGTAAAAATTTACATTAACCTATTCATATGACAAGGAAGATGACTTGCGCTGTCTACATATGGATACCATTTTTAGCATACCATTATCCATAAAAATCCTCTAACTTTTTGTAAATGTAAATAGTTAAATGCGTTTCTACCGTAAACCTGAACCTTAACATGAAAAATTAATTTGAACTTGGAAATTACTACCAAGTATTCGGATGATATTATTATATGGTCACTAAAATTCAATACAATGATGTTGTGCCATAATATTTCATGAAGTGTACTTTTTATTTTATTATTGGAAGACAAATATAGAGATACATATTCAATTCAAGCAAACGCCAGAGATTTGTAGGAATGCATTTAATACTTCAGCATAAGTATATTATAGTATAATTTCGTGCATCGTGTAATGTAATTCGTGTACGAATCAATTATGTATAAATCATTCCACAAAGATATGTCCATTACAATTTTATGTCTTATGTCCATAATTAATATTAACTCTATACAAGCCTGCATTAATAGCTGTACTCTGTAGTGTTTTTTACCTAGTTATGTTTATGTAGAATGAGAAAGACAAAGGTCATCATCACGCACAACATGCTTGATAAGACCCTTTTAATTGACGATGGAAAAACTAGGTATTCTTTGGGAATCATTCCACTACATACATACCGACGGACTACTGCACTGTTTCGTTTGAAGTAGTATTTATGATATATAATATAGACCAATATATAGTATTTTATACCCGGGTTTGTTGATTGTTTGGAAAGACTTATGATGACGAACATACATTCCTTACTTTTTGATATTCTAGAATATTATTGCACACATATTACGATAGACTCTTAATAATGCAAGGCACATTAAAGTTATTACTTATGTGTAGTAATTCACTAATGCATAGTTATAGTTATATAAATGTGTCTTGTTGATATATCTCTGAACAAACAGAATTGAAAATAACTACTATACTTATTTAGCATAATATTATATACTCTTATTTATATAAGATATACTTTTCTAAATGGACATCAAAATATTATGACTTTCTGTAAATTATTAATATATTCTTTAACAATTACTTTGCTTTGTACTTTTGACGTAGGTGATTCAATTTCCATTTCTGCATAGATTTCAGTGTCAGGGTCAACAAAGCAATAATTAACTATTGCCGATGTAGTTACAAAAATACAAACAATAATTGAAAGTTACTTTTAAAGTAATTCAATAAAGATTTAGTTTTTAGACAATTTACTAATTATAATATTTATACTTTTGAAATGATAAGTTTCTATCGTTTTATGAACGCGATGACACGCGAAAGTATATATATATGTCTTCAAATACGCTGCATTGATTTTATATGAAATTATATGATTGCCTTTTTAATTGAAATTAGTTTTAATTTCCACTTTCCGTTTTCTCTTCTGTATCTGCATCTGCATCTGTTCTGTCATCAGAAGTGGAGGAAGACAAAAATGGAGAATTGGATGACGACGAAGAAGAAGATGAAGAGTGCACTACAGACGTTGGTAGTTTTGCGACAAGTGCACGGCAGATCTTACCCGTGTTTTCCCGTGGAAGTTTAGGAACAATGTACAGTCCTCCGGTCAAATGCTTATGGGTTTCCAGTTTTTCTATGCCATAAAATATTGAATGTCAAATTACTACAAACACAGCTCGTAAATTTTTTCTGAGCACATATAAATAATTATAAAATTGTCCTTAAGGGTGAAATGAAGTAAAGTAATGTACAAAATAACACACCACACCTAAAATTAAATCTGAAGTCTAATTCTTGAGTTACGCCCATGCACGATTACAAAATTTTGAAATAACTCCCGGAAGGTGCGGCATTGAATAGCAGTAGTCATACATAGGCCATAGGGTTTATGTCTCCCTACCACATGATAACATAATTTGCCTAGAACACTAATTTGCAACACCTATTGAGTGCGGTCAGGCCATAGTCAACAGTCTTTAGCGCACTAGATACTATACTCACCAAAAAGCAATTAGGTAGTATGCATTATATAGACATATAATATTATATATACATACACCTATATGCAATTTCGTCATTATCTGGCAAATGAACACGAGAGAGACATGCTAATTACCAAACGATTTCCTATGCAATTTCTCAAACTCAATTTAAATTAAGATGACACCGCAGTTGTTAAAATATTTTCATGTACAATTCTCTTATCCGATTCTTTAGAATTTTTAATGAACCTTGCTAGTCTTGCTAAGTGTAACAGGCTATAATATATAAGTTATAAGTTATTTAAGGATTAGGGAATTACCGTGACAAAAATTTACGATTTCATCAGCAGAAGCCGTCTCGCCTAATCTAAGAGTCACGAAAGCTCTAGGATAAGTACTTGCAGGATCACGAATAACGCACGCTTCATCCACCGCAGGAAAAGTTTTGATGACATTTTCGATTTCTGTTGGGGAAACCTGTAAGCATAAATGGATAAGATATTAGTTATGATCTTTGAATTAGTTTCACAGGCAGGGTCAAATATAGATTTTTCTTGCATGATATTCAGACACTTTGATGACCTCATTTCTTCTATCGATCACGTATACAAATCCTTTCTCATCGTAGTAACCCACATCTCCAGTAATCAACCAGTCATTCTGTATAGTGAGATCAGTGGCCTATGCAATATGACAGAAAATAATTTTTGAAACCTGAATTAAACCCTGTAATTATAATTGATACAGTAAATTAAAAAATCTTACCTCACGGTTTTTAAAGTAGGCGTGAAACCTTATCGGAGATTTGAAGCACAACTCTCCGACTTTTCCGACAGCAAGAGGTTTTCCCGTGTCTATGTCCCGTACTTCAAGCTGGGTAAGCGGCACAAGTTTACCCACACTTCCATTCAATGCCATATAGTCTTTGGACATTAAAAAAAAACGTGATTAGACCCACAAATCACAAAACCAAGAAATTAACTCTAAATTGAGTTCTTTGAATAAATGGCTAGACTCACCATCATGATTTTTAATGACGAAATTCCGACTTAAACTTATATTGACGGAAGTGGTCAGCATGGGACATTCAGTCATAGCATACAACTGTACATAAAAGACAAAAGGATTAACAAATGCTCATCAATTCAGATTAAAACCGATCTTTAAAAACTATAATTACCGATGAAACTGTAGCTAGTTTGGGAAATACACTCAGAGCTTGCTTTAATTGATCTCCATGAAGGCTCCAACCTGCCAAAATGGACTCGACAGAAGATAAGTCGTAATTTTTAATTCCAGGATCTTTGATCAACTTGAGGAAGAACTGAGTGAAAAACACAAATGCTTGAGGCTAAAATTAAATACAAATAAATCAGTTCATCAGTTGTTTTCATTCATCAATGATTTGTATCTATAGGCTGCAGTATAAGTTGGATGGATAATAATTTAGCGATATATACTGAATCTTTTACTTTAAATTTTTCGATGCCTTTCAGAACGGTTGAGCAATCAAGTTTGGAACTGATTAAAACGGCAATTCCCTTTGTCAAGATTCCTAATGGGAAGATTAACGTGGAGAAGTGTGACGTTTTCCCCAGAAACAATGAGCTCTTTGTCGAGTCTGTTACTGTCGGCAGTAATTCCCACATTTGCATTATGGTTATTAGTCTTTCATTCGTATAGCCTACAGCTTTGGTAGGTCCAGAAGTTCCGCTGGTAGGTAGGATGATCATCGGCTCTTGGAGTCGTAATTCCAAAGGTGGAAGCTCTAAAAACAGACCCTCCAATTATTTAGAAGCCAATTTGATACTTTATTCTGTAAAAAACGTGATGGCTAAACCGAGCTGTGTTCAACTCTGAAAAGGGATTTCGAAGAACCCATCCATATAGTAAAAGTCTGCTTTCTCTTCCACTTGGAGTGGTAGTGAGTGGGGGGTTGGGCTAAATTCCTGAAAGTTAGTGGACAATGGATCCATTAGAATGGTCCCAAATAAAGAGTTTCGTAAAAAGGAGTTCCCAAATAGGAGTTCCAAAAAAGGAGTTCGGAAAAGTGAATTCTCAAAATGGGGTAAGCCTTCTTGTTATATTAATAATTTTATCAGGGAATTCTTGCGGTAACATTTTCAAATTTTTCATGAAATGGTTTCAAAATGAAATTAAAGATGCAATTGGAACAAAATGTAAATAATAATAACATAAATAATATTGAAACTTGCTTATCTGGGTACCGAAACAACAATATTTAATGGATCAACCCGTATGTTTGTTTCGGATTTATGGTACAGATGACAGAGAATAATATTATAAGTTCTTTTCGATATACTTGGGGAAGAGAGTTTCTAAATCCGATCGATGGATTCCAGGGGTTCGAATCCAATAAATAAATTCCCCTCGAGGGGTAATTGATTAGTTAGTTCCGATGGGTACCCGAGTACCGAATGGTTCCGAAATGGTCACCGACGGGTTTCCATTGGTTTGGATTCCAATGGATTTGGTCACCGCCGATCCCGATGGGTGGGTAGTGGTACCAACGGGTTCCGATCGATTGGGACTGACGGGTTATGAATTATTATTATTTATTATTGACGATTTCCGATAGGTCCGGATCGATGGATCTTTTGGATTCCCCGGAACCCCATTTCATGGGTTGCTCAGAATCGGAAGACTTTTAATAGTTGAATACATAACTGTAGTTTAGCCAAACGTGATAATGATAAACCCTGTTATTTTCTACATCTACTTACATATAAGATAATGACGGTACTCTCTGCGCTTAAGAATTGCACTCTTGTAATCCTCCAGTGCAGGAATACAAAATAAAAAAGTTGATCATTTTGCTCACCAAAGTAATATTATTATGAATAAAAGTTACATACCACGCCCATCATCTTGAAACAGCATATCAAAATTAGTGCTATTCTCTACATTTGCTGGAACGAATATTTCAACTTTCCATTTGACCCGTTTGGCAGCAGATTGCCACATTGGCAGTGTCTTCACATCAGAAATTACAAAACGGCTCTTTGAATCTACCAAAGCTTCGGTATATTTGTCTACAGAATAAAATAAAAATTATACAAAAGCTTTATAATTATTATCTTTGTAGGGAAAAGTCGAGAGAAAGTCTTTGTAGAATAGAAAGGGAATAAAAACATTGCCGAGGAAAGTTATTTAAAATGCAAGCAGCGAGGGATTAAAAAACATTGGTGAGAAGAAAGTTTTAAAATGTCTGCAAGGAGAGAAAACATCGTGTCGAGTGTGTCGAGATAGAAGCTTTGAAATCTTTTCGTCGTGGGAGAAAATAGTTCAAATCTTTGTCGTGGGAGAAAATAGTTCAAATATTTGTCGTGGGAGAACATATGGGAGTCTGAGTCTGGACCTGGAGTTAGGTGGTCATCAGTCATCATCATGCATGAGAGAATTTTATGGAATAAATTGTGTCACCTTCCGTTTCATTGTCGTGAAGTACCATGGCAGAACCATTGGCTCTCCATACACCGAGAAATGTGATGAAAGAGCGAGCAGCGATAGCTTTGCTAGTTGAGATGACGATTTCACTTTCAGCGAATCCCCGTCGAACCAAGGCACTGGCAACGCTTCTCGATCGGGGCTCTATTTCCGAAAACAGATAAGATTCCCCGGTAGCAATATCAACCTATTGTGTAAGTAAAGCTAAAAATTTAAAAACTGCAACTATAAAATGGAAAACTAATCTTTGAAGAATGAGAAAATCTGACCGTATATAACCCTTTGGCATTGAGGACATGTCCATAACATTTTCTGAGAACATACTCGACGATGGATTTGTCATAGTTAGGAGGTTTGATGACGATATCATACTCTGTCTTCAGAGTCAAATCTTCGGTGCCTTGTAACATTGTGATATAAGTTTCCGGGTAGCGAGATTCAAAGTCTCACTGTACCATACGAAAACGCAATGTGTAAATATCTATGTGAAGGGGAAACAGCGAAAATGGAAATCGGTGCTGGACGAACTACGAACTGTCTCTGGACTGGAACTGCAGACAGAGTCAGTTGAAAAGGGGCAGTGCTGGAACAGCATAAAGCTCACGACGACGAGGAATGTCACCAATCATCTATTATTTGGTAAATCACAGGAATTAATAATATGTAATAGCCCAAGCTATTAACAGATAAGAAGAAACTACAAGAAAAAATGCAGTAAAACTGAACACAGTAACAATTTAACTGATGACAATGATAGTCAAAACTAATTAGATGCAATATTATAGGGAGTAATGTCTTGAACAGCGTTACTTTGGTTGAATTCAGGTCAACTGACATTTTATTCTTTAAAAGTAACACTGTAGCTCTTAGCACGCCCTCAACAAGTTCAATACTTCTTTGTCCTTTGTGTCATGTAAAATGAGAAAATGACTTTTATTAGCATAATATGTATATTAAAATGCACACTACTTCAACGTGAACAATCAGTATAGATTAAAACATTGATTTTCCTGCGTTGATTACAGAAACGGAATGTAATAGCAGAGAGTAGCTTAATAGCGAGATTAACATTTGTCCAGGGCCATACCCGGCCTTGCTAACTCACAAAACTATACGTTACCTTACTCAATACTTGCCGGTAGCAGTATTCCACCTTCTTTCCTATACAGACATTTACTTAAAAACAGAATATGAGATAATATTTTATGCAAGTCTATCATTTTACTGTACCTGCAAGGGATTCTGTGCCTGGATTATGGATTACCAGATGAGGATAAATGAGACACTGTACGAGAAGAATATTATTACGACTAGTAAATGTCAGCCAGACATATAAGTGACTACTGACTACAAAAGTGACTATGAAAAGCTTCCTATACTACATGATACTACGACTTGAACGAGAGTACGACGTACGCTGAAATGAAACAGAGTCTGAAATCATTCTCTGATATTCACTGACTAAATGCTATATCTTCAAATTCAAATGCAAGCTTGTCTCAACTGCATACCTCACTCTAGCACACGGATAGCTTTTTCGTGTAGAATTTCTCTTTTGCTGGTCATGTGTCCGGTTCGCTTCTGCAAAACAATAAGGAAACCAAGAACCACAACCAAGGTTTCATTCCCCAATCCCCGATCTATTCACTTAATTTTCAAGAAATTGCACGATTGCTTTTAAATAATTTTAATTCACTCCTATTTACGACTATTAATTTAATTAGACACTGAAATCCTAATTTTCCTACACTGAAAACCTGTATTCAGGAATTAATTGGGAATTTTAGCGAAAATAATTTCAAAAACAACTGAAAATCACACACTGATGTTATTATTAGTTCATTTGCATAATTGAAAAGTATTTCCAATTAATAATTTTCCTTGTAAGCGCAGATTTCTTCAATTCATCGAAAGAAATTTTTACTGGGAGATGAAACCTTCACGACTGGAGATTGACATCGCCTACTTTACCTTTTACCCTTACCCTTGCAGACTTCTCACACTTTGCTTAGTATTATTGGTCCTATTTATCACAGCGTCTCTAGCGTAGGTAAAATTATGTTCTCCGACGAGCAGAAAGATGCATTGACTTTTCCGCAGTTAGGCACGGCACAACACAAACAATCGAATTTCCTTGTTTCTTTTTTCTCCTACTAGATTTTCTCTGTTATAGTTGATAGTTATAGATAGGGGCAAGATTTTTTTGTCTGGATAATCTATGACAGGCTAGCCGCGGATTCGACCACCTGTAAAAGTACACAAGAATTCAGCCTGGCAGACATTAGACAGGGAAAATTCTGCAGGTGCCCTATATGCAATACAATAACCTTTCTATATATACAATTATATAATTTTCCTTTATTCCCTGTGGTCCTAGCAAACATTTTACACATTATCTTTAGTTTTACGTACGCAAAGTGCACATTTTTTACAATGCCCCGTAGTTAAATATGCGAAGTGCCGTTTACCAACTTGAACTGCTCAATTTGAGCTTTAGCTGATCAGGACCAAGGAAAGTAGGGAACACTAATAAATATCTGACGGATATGAAAAGGATTTTGCGATAAAGATTAAATAGAACTCAAAGTTCAACTCAATATCAGCTCCCGTACTGTTTTAGCTGTCTCTGTAGTTGGAAATGTTGGAATCCTAGGGTCTCTATGGGGGAATCATGTCTGTTCTTTTATCTAGGTATACTATAGTTATAATATTATTTTCATAACTTATAGAGGTTTCTATGTGTAGCAAGTCCCGTTTAGCCGTCCTACCAGAAACATTCGCATAAGAAACATAATAGAAATCCAGAATAGAGAATAGTCTAAGATATTTTCTCGGAAAAAGAAGATCTTTATTATATAAGATAGATAAGCAAGTCATCACGAATAGCCGATTTTCGCATACACGACGTAATACAGATAACACTATTACCTATGTAAAGACTACAATAGCAAACTTTTATGAGTCTTTTGCCCCTGTTGTAATGTAATATAGCCGTCCCTGTCCTATTATAATATTCTCTTTGACAAAAATGTTGATACTCTTTAGAACGCAGATAGGGTTTGGATGCGTAGACCCAATTTATGTTTTCATCTCAGGTAATCTCTTGTGCATTAAACTATAGGCAACATATTATATAAGTGTAATCCTATATATTATGCAATATTGTTGTGTTATATTATACGCTTATACATTTCTCTGATAAAATCCCTACAAGTATGAATTTAAAGCTATTTGCATCCGAAATATTATGACCTTAACAGTATATAATAATAGCCTCAAATTAATTAAGTATGACGTAATAATAATGTAGTTCTGTCACCTGTGTCTAATTGTCTATATTGTGCCGCATAATATATGCAGGGTTAACACTTCCATAGATTCGGGATTCAGCCACACCAAATTGCAAATTAGTGGGTCAACTACCAATTGTTATGTAACTGCCCGCTCCCTGGTCACCAATTATTTATTTCGCCGCAATGTGGAATATTACTAGAAGAGAAAACACTGTGGCTATGCTAAATTCTCGATTGCACAATTTTATGACGCTGTGGTATAGTGAGGCGTGACTGCGTGAGTAGTCGTAATAAAGTGTAACCTAAACTCTATAAAACCGGAATAGGAAGAATATGCGTACTTACATATCTACGTATTACTTTC
>JABASI010000628.1:0-34799 GCA_019776505.1 Tomocerus nigrus | reverse complement strand
TTCCTTCGGATTTCGCTCATCGTTTTCTTTGACTTATCTTAAAGTTTGAAGAGAAACGCCTTTGCTCCAAGCTATCCTTTCACAAATGGAATTCCTAGCCTTCCTTCTGGAAAAGTCAAACAAGAAATAAATTCGTTAGGAGAAGCGCAATATTTCCACGCAACCACACACTTGACATATTTTCACGAGAGGACTTCAAACTACACGCTTACCTACTTAAATAAAGTGCCTACCTAAAGTATGCATAATAGTCCAATAATATGACACTTTCCCAACCACATCAGAATACACACAAATAATTATTTCGAAATAATAGACTCCAACAAGATAAACAACAGGATACAAATAAGTACACAGCAGCAGACAATTAAAATGCATGTTACTCCCATTTGAGTATCTTATTAATTAATGGCATCTTGCAGAGGCCTGGCAATCATTTGAGATAAACTTCCAATTAAGGTATTCAGGTACAGACACAGATTATAATGTTGTCATTACACATAAATATTATTCATGTTGATGATGATGGCAGAAAGCAAAAGTTGAAAAATATACATAGCTACTTATCATACAATTACAACATGAACATACAATAGTTCATCATTCTCGCTATGAAAAGAGTCAGCAGAGCAGTTTCCGATGATAGATGTTGCGCTGCACCATGATAAGGCTGTTATGATACTAGATATTTGTAGTTAGCAAGAAATGGCACTTTTGTGTGGGATGTTATAAATATGGACTATGTCGCAATAATACACTTTCCCAAATCCCATTTGACTCGAGCACTTTCAAGAATTGCTACATCGCATGATGTAAACTCTTTGTCAAAACGAATCAGTGTAGCATGTTCCTTTGTTAAGATGGCTTCTTTGTAGAAATACCTACTTATTATACTTCTTTGTTAAATATTTGCTAGTTTTCTATTATGTTATGATGCCAATGCCATTTTGGAACAGATTTCAAATTCAAACAGTAGTAATAAATGACAATTATGATAGAATAAAATTGCGTTTTTTGCAAAGAAGTTTGATATAGATTTATAGATATACTACTTAATGCCTTATAGATTGCAGAGATTCTTCATTATTCAGTAGCGGAAGCTACTGTATACAAACTTTCTGTAGGTCAGTCTGTCTGTCCGTTCGTTTATTATACTTCTTTGTTAAATATTTGCTAGTTTTCTATTATGTTATGATGCCAATGCCATTTTGGAACAGATTTCAAATTCAAACAGTAGTAATAAACGTCAATTATAATAGAATAAAATTGCGTTTTTTGCAAAGAAGTTTGATATAGATTTATAGATATACTACTTAATGCCTTACAGATTGCAGAGATTCTTCATTATTCAGTAGCGGAAGCTACTGTATACAAACTTTCTGTAGGTCAGTCTGTCTGTCCGTTCGTCCATTTGCTCTGCAAAACAAAGATAGTTCATTCAAACTTGGTACATGTGCTGTGGAGGTCAAACGAAGGTTCAAGTTTGAAAGTGGGGTCCATCAGGCAGGTTACGGTAAATGCCATACGTAAAAGCTTTTGAGCGATATTTTTTTCAAAGCTAAATACGTGTGTTTTTGAAGTAAATAGGNACTTTTTTTAAATCAGAGAAAATGGACACATTTATTTGGGGGTAGCGCTTCCGCAGCTGTGTTGTTTGAATAGTTTATTTAATAAATACATACTATCCTATGTATTTACCTACTCCACTTTGAAACAGTTTTTATCCAGACTAATAAAATTCATCAACAAAGGGTTTTTGTTGGCCAAGATGTTCTTTGTGCACCGTAAGGTATTTAATAGCAGCATAAGAGTTGAAATGACAAGTTGTTGGGAAATGATGGAAAGTGGTTTCAGATTCTTAGCATTTTCTTATTTACTAGCCGGTAATATGAAATGTTGACAAATTGATTTTATTTCTCCTTTGAACCGTAAATCATGCCTTAGGTAGTTGATGCTTTGTAAATACTAGTAGAAAGTGTATTTCTTGGAACACTTGAAAGTTTATGATCTATTGACTGTGGAACAGCGATTTCTTTGGTGTCTTTGCTGCAGATGTTGACATACCCCTATTCGAGTACATTCTGCGTTGTTTTAAGCTTGGCTGCATGCAATGATAGGATGGCGAGAGTTTTTTGATTGATATGCGGTGTACCTTCTGTTTAGCCGAACGCATATTTACGATAAAGATATAAAACGCAAATCAGAATGGAAGCAATGAAAATACACTGGAGAGTTCCTCAGTCAAAAATGAAAGGGACCATTATCGTGATGTGTTATATGGTTGCTGGAACGAACGGTGGCCGTAACTTAAGAAAATTGCTCGATTAATGGGCACATTCGTAGAATAGAAGTGCCTACTGGTTCCTGATAGCTAAGTAGTGTAGGTAGTTCTGCTCAAAATATGTTCGTCATTAAGTTAGACAAAGTAGACTTTCACGATCCTGGAACGATAGGAAGTAGCAGGAAATTAATTTAGCAGATTCTATGGTAGAAGAAGCTTGTCAAATCTAATTTTCTTGTCTTTCCTTCATTGCATTTACAGGATCATTGAATTTTCTCTTGAAAAATCCGCGGAAAGGCAACGAAAATGAAATTAGCTCCCACACACACGTCTTGAATGTGCACAACGACATTGCATTTCATTAAAACAATTACCCCCGATAGTGTCATACAAGCATATAAATAGTTATATATATAAAAGTAAGGTTACAAAGTTTCCATCTCATAATACTGAATATAGCATGACTAGTTGTAAAATGAGCAGCGTAGCAATATATACTTATGTATGTGATGAATTTGGCAGAATTATGTTCGCGGATAGTGTTTGGAGCGTATGGTGAGAACAAGTGAGCGATTATACAGATGAATAAATACAGATAGTTCCAGAAAATCAATTGCCCAATATTTCATCCATGGATTATGTATTATGCATTCAATTCAGCTTCAGTAGGTCCTCTCTAGGTAGAAAGCGATAATAATATCTGTGTGCGTAATATCTCTAGTTTGGACTGATCAGGAGCAGTCTGGTAAACGAGGTAGCTGCTTAGTAGTCAGTGAGGGTAGACCAACCAATCCATAATGGCTCTGCCAATGCAGTGTAGCGAAAGCCACTAAACCGAAACCACGCTGTTGGAAAATAACTATTACCTACCTATCTAATCCAATATTGTGTGTTGGAGAGGTTAAAATAAAACAGGCTCTATAGAAAGCAAATAGAAAATGGGGTTATATAGTTTAGGAACGCTTTGATGTAATGGAGCAGAAGGGAAAGGCTCAAGAAATTTTAAAGATATTTTCTCCGTAAGTGCATATCTTATTGTCCATAAGATATGCACATCTCAGTCCGTTAACTTTACTCTGATATTGTGCAGAAATGAAAGCGCTTTGCCATCAACTTGCTTTTAACATTTTAACCCTCACCACAGAGCAGTTGTAGGAGAAAGAACTTTCTCTCTTTATTGCTCAAGCAGAGGGATAGAGTGAAGCTTAGGAAAAATAGCTACTTACCCGTACAACAGTCACCTTAGCACTCTCAATGTGTACAGAGAACACGATATTGCAAACTTCTCTCCCACTCTCACTCAATCTAAGTTCTGTTGTCCAGTTTAGTTTCACCGAAAGAAAGCACAGAGTGCCAAGCCAAACGAACCAGAATAAATTTGCTTTGGATTAAGTTAGTTAGACGGATATGGCGAACAGGGAATAACAGTAAACTAACGACAGCCACTAGAGATGCAACACAAACAACTGGGAAGAATAGACACAGATCCCTTATAAATTTTTCCGAAACGCCGCTAATATATTTCAGGACTTTGAGTAAGTCTATGATTGAGAACTATGTCGCCTACTTCCCACTTTGTATCTTCAGAATTCTTGCTTTTTCCTTAGTTGAGCATTCACTTTGGACGCGAGTCTCGTCCTCTCTTGTCTTTTTCTCGTCCACCCCATAAATTCCTCACCAGACATCAGGCAGCGGCCAAGTATTTGAGGATTTATTGAATCTTTAGTTGGGCTCTCGTTTAGTCAGCATGCATCACTCCTACACTAGAACTACTAACCACATCACATAAAATATTCCTTATCAACAACTATATTTTATTCTTATATAAAACTATTAAAATACTATACTTTCTCTCTTGTCACTTTATATATATGGGCCGGTTCGGAATTTTTTTATAACTGTCTGTGACTTTTTATAGCTAGCTTTAGCTATAGTATCAGACTGGTAGCAGGGGTTTAAAATCCCGTCTTTGTGTCCATTGCTATGTGATGTCAATTTCACACTTAGCATGTCATAAAGAAAAGAGAAGTTATGTCTTGGAGAATGTAGATATATGTAAAATATACTCTCTCTTTATTTCCCATGCTATTATTTAATATTACTTATGCTAAAAAATCGATTCCATTTTCTTTCTTTGGTGCAAGGATGTATTTTGGTTGTTTTGTTGGTTGGTGGTGTTGATATAAAAATAGAATCTATATAGATATATCCTATACGCAGAAAAACTTTTTATCTCCCTTAAACACAGGTCCAGTAATACGCAGTACTATTCGTTTTTGAACTGCGTAGTACGAAGCGGAGGTTGTTAAATTAATGGAGATAGATTCTATCAGTTTATTTTCCATTCAATGAAAGAAGGAAGGATCGAAACTTCAGTATGTGTCATAAAACTATTATTTAACAATAATATTAGTTGAGATAGAAAGATGCATAGCCGAAGATCCCCATCAGCCATATATTACTAGATGATTAAGCCCGCATGCGGGCTAGGTTTATACTAAACTTTACACTGAAATGTCTTTTTACTTGGAAAGTTTAATTTTTTCCTAAAAAGATCAAATCAACAAATCAGGTAGAATCTCAAATTCTCCATTCATCCCATATCGGGTCAAAGGGGAGGGCGTATGTTTTGCGTAGGAAGTTAATATCTGTACAGTACATAACGTAGAATCCCATTTTGCCCCTGCAAATTTGCACAGACAGGTCGAATTTCATTTTTACCGTTTCCCGATTGGGGGTGAAAGGAGGAGGTGTCGAGTGACACAGTTCTCTCTTGGGGTATTGACATCTGTACAAATCAGGTCGAACATCACTTTTCCCCTACCATTGGGGAAGGAATTCAATAGATACTATAATAATGATGATTGGTGACATGAACTTGAAGTGCCACTTTCTGAACATCTCTGCGCTCTGGTTGTTGGTTTCTGGTAAAAGGACACTGAGACAGAATGAGAACTAACAGCCGTGCCAAGATCAAAGTCATGCAATTATTATGCATAATTTTGAATCAGAGGTCCACAACTCGACTGTTAAATGTCACCGTGACTTCATTTTCAATAGGCTAAATTTTCTTAGAGCTTAAAAATTAGCGATCTTATGACTTTCTAAGATCAGAAGTAGGGTAGTTATCCAGAGCACACAGAGACAATTAGTACTATATATGAGTATTAAATGATGTATGTTAGTGTAGTTACTAGTTCCTGATAATAAATACTCTACGAGGCTTGTAGGCAGACAAAGAGAAAAAGGCACTGTTTTAAGCTACGAATCCTCTCGTGTAAAACATGATACGACCTACTTCACTCGTTTTATGACTTTTTTATGACTTTTCGACGACTTTCCATAAAATAGGCTGTCATTCCAAGCATTTTATTAACAATCGTAAATTGTACTTCGGTGATATGTATATATGTATGTGTAAATAATTCACTTTCCACCCCAGTAGTGTATTAGTATACCTACGATCACTGTGTTAATACAAGTATTTGGTAGGGAATATTCAAAAATTAAATAGTACTGCTACTCTTCGTCCTCTTAATAGCTTTTGAAATTGGATTTAATTACGTTGGGACAATAGGAAGCAATCTTAGAATATAAGAAAATCTTAAACTCATTATTTGAAATAAATGAAGTGCTAATAGCCAATATGATATGGATTTCAGCTTTTTCTATGTATCTATACATATACTACACATATATAGGATTTGTGTCTTAGGTACCTACAAATTGTTGATTAAACGCGTGTGTATTAGTAGAGATTAAATATCCGAACAGTACCTATGCACACCACTTATAGTACTTCGAGACAGATATCAATAGTTGAATTCAATAGGACTTACTTACCCCAGAAATAGGGAAAACTAAAATGTGCAGCCTTGATAAGATTACTACATGGTTAAATCGTGAGCATGAAAAACCACTACTACCTCTATCAAATGATTACTCTTCCTATACAAGTCAAGTACACTTATAAGTCAAGTAAAAGTTACAAAGTAGTTTGCATTCGTCATCAAGAGAAAGGGAAAAGTTCGTTGTGTTTCCTGAAAGATTTCCACTTAATACTCCTGAACGACGCAGTTCTTTGAAAAGAGGAAATATGAATTAAGGTCTTCTCCATTCAGTGAGATGATTCTCTGCCTCATCCTACATAACTTCAGAAACTAAAAGTGTCGCAAGAAAACATTCGTCCCATACAAGACTTTGCCTAGCGCCTTCCTTTCTTCACTCACCTTTTGACCACTAATTCCTTTTCAATGCCTTTCTTGCCTCTTCTTACGAATAATGCACTAACTAATTAATTGTACTTTCATAATTTTCTGCCAGTCGTCTCAACCAAATACCTTTCAGAAACTATATCTAATAATTTTCTTGGAAATGGAAAACACAGCTTCATCTTAATCAACAAAATTTGACAATAAAACCATGACTAGTTGAATTCCAGATTCTGCAAAATACGTTGCATGAATAACTTCATTATAAATTAATATGGCTTATCATTCACAGATTTGTCTTTTCCTGACATTCGCAAAAATACCAGTTAAATGTAACCTATCGGAAATGCAAATAGTAAATACTTTTTCTATCAATCATGCTTGGAAGCACTAACTAATGAAAGGATACAGTCTATATAGTCCTCCATTTTACTTCGTGCCCAGCACATTAAAAGCAATTTCAATGAATATTCTGTCTCCGCTCTCATTTAAAGTATTTTAATCAAAAAGTATCGCATGTACATCAAAGGAAGTTTCGGAAGTTTTGCAAAAGATTTTCATAACCATTCCAAGTCACGTTTGACGAATTGATCCTACAAAGTACAGATGCAGAAAATCTGGCTTTTGATCAAAAATTCCTAATCAAAAAACGGAGCCAGCTGCACGATTAAAGTAAGCACAATCTTTACTCCAAGATAAGAGGTGAACATTTTCAACGCTCTGTATCCTGTATCACAAAAGCCTTTATTCACTTCCTACTAGAAATATTTAGAGATTAAGACAAATGAAAGCCTGCTCGCTAGAAAATCAACAATAATTTTGCAGCTATAGGTTTATTTTCCACTTCACAACACTAATTTGGTTTATAGATTCCATTTCACAGAACCTACTAATTTTAGTCAAACAACATGTCTAGCAAAATTCACTGTCATTACATAATAAGTCAAATATTGGCAAGTATGCTATTACTCACTTCATGTATCACATGGAGCAGAATTTTTCAGTTCCTGTTTTAGATTCAAACTTATTAAAAGGTATACCTACGCTTACATAACAACTTGTGATTGATGAGGTATAGCATCATATTAGTTGTAATTGCATGAAAGAGAAAGAATGTGTTTAATGTACTATACAATTCCAACTCTTCAGTAACAACCACTATGTAAAATTTGGATCTTATAGAATCCCAGTCAAGTTCTCCATTGTGCATTTCTGGTTCAGGAGTCTTTTGGATGTTCCCTTCTTTTCCATTGATTAAAGAATTGGAATAAACAAAACAGGCCTTGTTTATACTTATTTTGAGATGTCTCAACTTTAGCGTATAATAAACTAGGAAGTTTTATCTCTAGAGCTGTTCTACAAGGCTCATCCCAGGAATAAGCAGTTTGAATTCAATTTCTGATTTAAGCATAGATACATACATAGTAACTCCATTTATTTATTTATATAATTTCCAGACAGTGCAGTTGAGGAAGAGCAGTAGTGAATGTCTGCTGAATTTGGTTGGTGGCATTGTTGTTCAGTCGTATGTCTCCAGTCACTCTAATAGAAACTGAGTAGTGCGTCAGTAAATAGTAAAAGGATCATGAGAAAGACTGTTTTAAAAAGCTATGACAATTGGTTATAAAGTATCTATGCACTTAGGATTTAGTAGTGCTGTCTTCATTTTGAATTACTAAGTTACGTGAGAAAAATTGAGGGCATCAAGAAAAATCTCTTCTACCTGATAGCGCACTCTGGTTACATAGTAAAATGGAGTGTAGACAATGACGACAATGACAAGTCAAGCTACTATATATAAGCTATGTTACACTTCAACGAGTAACTGTTGCCAAATGTTGACTGTTGAAAATTGTATTATGCTCGTTCTGTGAATTTGTTTGCTTTTAAAGACGAGAGATTCAGTTAGAATGAAAGGATAAAGAAGTACACTGCACATAAAAACACTATAATTCAGGAAGTAACAAAAGTAGCCAGTGCACTGAGCATCAAACTTTACTGTAACGATACTGGACCAACTACCGTTACTTCACAGTTCAGTTAGCACAGAGAGGTATTGAAGGAGGTAACTATGAAAATGGATCTTCATCCGTAAATGCATATTTTAATACTGTCGTTTGCTTTCACTATTGAAAAGCTTAGAAGCGAAGGGCTTTTTCCACTATTCTATCTTCTTGCATTAAGAGTAAGTATTTCTTTTTGCTTTTCTCTTATCGTCAAGTGTAGAGCAAGATAAGTGGTTACTTTTCAGCCTTAGAGCTCACTTTTACTTACTTTTCTTGTCCCCATTGCATTTTTATCTCTATACTCGCCTTTTCGCTTTCCTCTTTGCTGTTAACATTATGGACATAGCCTAAATCTTTTACACTGACCTCATGAACACAGTTTCTTTGAAAAGTTTCATAGTGGTTGCTGGATCTGAAAAATTCAACTAACATGACCATACTGTGTGCATTTTTACATTAAAGGCTAAAATTTTTAATTGTAGTGGCTTTAGGGAAATAGATGAATTATTGTATTCTATATATAAAACATAAGAATTGTGAACGTCAGTAGGAATAAAACCTATGTCTGTGTATCACTGTATATCTTTGCATGAACATTTGACCTTTACCACACATATACAGCATTCATCACTTGCAGTCTATAACAAACCAATAATCAGCTAAGCCGTATGTTCCTTTACCAACAATTTATGTACATACCTAGCCAACATAGGAGTTAGGAGAAAATAAATGTCCTCTTTTTACACAAGGAAGTTTCAAAGTTTTTCACAAGATTTACGTATTTTATGATATTATTCTATATTGCGTGTTCAAAATATTGAGCTTGAATCTTGTTGCATACATTCTACTTAGGTAGAATATATAACAGTAGCTGAAGACACTAGTCAGCAATTTCCAATTTTTAGATGGAGTTGCTGAAGAATTATTTAGTCCCTTTAAAATGCGTATAGTATTCAAATTAACCACATAGGTAGGTAATAATATTATTATTAATTTCTGACATAGCAATTAATACTGGTAATTGTAATTACTGTTGCAATTCGAGTCGGTTGTACGTGATGTGTGAGAGTGAGATAACAACTGCAAAATTCCTGTTACTGCGGAGCTTTTGTTAAACTTGTCATTTAAAATCTTTGAAATAAACACATTACACAATGAAATTATTGTGGTTACTGCTTAACATGATTGTATGGAAATCCGAATAAACGATAATCGTGACTTTAAGTTGCAGTCTGAAATGTAGCCCAATGTCAAACTTTCATTGCTGCCATTGTAAATTCGACCACATTCGTAGTTTCCAACTTTTCGGAGATTGTGGTGGATCTGTTAGTCACATTATAGTCTAGATTAAAATTCGTCATGGGTTTATTACCGAGGGTCATAAAGGTGAGTACTTTACAAATGGATTTGTGCCTTTGTAGATAGCTTTTCAGTAATGGAAGAGGCATGACAGCCTAGCTATTGTCTGCTTGGTGGACAATGGAGTTAAGGGGCATGAATGCCCAAATGTGAAAAGATTAGGAATAATGTTACAGAAAACGTGAATGAATGTGCTTCCACTTCGTGGTTGTCCTTCTCATATTTACTTCTCGTTGTTGTCCAGCGGGGATTACTTATTGTTATTACTATTATAGGTAACCTTTACCTGACCACCCGAACTGGAATTTTTAATGATAAATTATTAGAGCAACACTAATAAACCTACATAGGGTCACAACAGAAATGTTACAATTTACAATACAACTTTGTCAATGAAAATGATACAAAAAGTAGAGCAATACCCTGAAGGTTTGTAGTGTACCTCTATCTCTATATACGTATATATGTTGCAGTCAATTTGTACAGTTGGTAAGCATATAAACGTACTAGTAAGTTTGTAAGAAACGTTTTTTCGAAAATCCATACAAAGCCCCATAAGAGTTTTTATGGTCATATAAACCGCTTTTCTGACAGATAATGAGGTGTAGAATTTGATAAAAATGCAGTAGTGGCTGCAAAATATTATTTTATATTACATTAATTGTTGGAAATGCCACTTTTCCAAATTTTCGCGTTTATAATCAAATTAGTAATTATCTTTCATCAGATTACATATTTAAGAATAATTTTATCAAATAGTACACCTCAAAATCTGTCCGAAAAGCGGTTTGCATGACCATAAAATCTCTTTTATAGAATTTCGAAAAAATGTTTTTTACAAACTTACTAGTACGTTTATATGCTTACCGAATGTACAAACTGACTGCAACATTTACACGCAGTCAGTAAGAATACTCAGCCTGCAATTTAGTACCATACCTGTTATATTTACCTATTGTATCGCTTTGTTGTTTTATGATCAAATTCGTTAAACTTCATGCCTTCTTTTTCTATACTCTGGCTATTATTACTACGTACAATGTTACAAATAACGTCCAATAAATCCTTGTCTTATGTCATATCGTGTGATACACATATATTCTGTTATAATATAGTATAGACATTATAATATTATTACTAAAAAGGTCTAGCCATTTTTGAAATAGGTGTATTTTACAACATTGTAAATTCTTTTTAGTTGAACAGATTTTTTTTATTGTCACAGACACATATCAGCATATGTGTATAGTTTATATTTAATATACTATTGGCAATAAATTTTTTTTAATTTACAGTGAGGCTCACCTTCAATAAATGTCATTAGCAGAACTTTCCGTAAAATGAAGTACACAGTAATATCATATCATAGTAACAGTATATTGCAAACTGATAGTAATTTGCAATATTTACCATCATATCAGCAACTCCAGCGATTTTCTGTGGTAAACACCTACTATGTCTTCCTAATTAATTTTTACAACCGTATCAAACAATTGTAAATGATATTCAACAATTTGAAAATGATTGGTGTTTTGTTATTAGGTAAATATTACACACTACGTGTAATTGATGTTAATACATAATTCTATGGTAAAATATCGTATCAGCCCAGCCTGATTTGTTTTGCTAAGGTTTTAGAATGCATGATAATTGATAATGATAATTATACGATTGAGTGATTTCGAGGAATATAAATAATAGATATTATTTTATCTCGGATTAGGTAGTTTCAATATCAGAACTACAGTGACTTTCAATGAGGATTACTTTGAACTTTTGAATTCCAAAGAAAATGTTACGCAAGGCATACACCTATATTTATATAGTAATCTTTATTGCAGTCAGCCTGCTTATGATGAATAATCTTGAAAATCTTGCAATGTGGCAGACTGCATGGCCATGGGTGTGATGAAAATATATTATTATCTGTGCTACACACACTTTGCATGATTGCACGAAGACAAGTTCGTTCCACTTCCACCGTCCGTTTTCAAAGGAATGCATTACAATACACATCTAGAAGATGATACAGAGCTGGAAGTTGACAATTTATATAATGATTATCGACTTTCTGAACTTCTGAGTAGCAGTGTAGCAGTAGGTGTAGTGAATCTTAACAATGACCCGAAAAGGTTCAAGTACTAGTTTTTCATCCAGGCCTGGATTTCTGTATGCTACATTAATGTCAAGAGTCAAATGTGGGCGATCTACTGTATCATCTTGGGAATGAGCCGCATATCTGCTACCGTTTATACCTGGAGACAGGTTTAGTTCAACAAGGTTACAAATACTACAGGAGATTTCCAAAATAAGTCGTTTTTAAACAAGAAAGACGTAATTCCTGCATTTTGTCCGCTTAAAGATTTTTGGTCTCTGCCAATGATGATTAGGGGAATAACTCATGAGGGACATCAAACAGCAGACAAAGATCGAAATCCTCAACGATCAGAGTTGTAAGTGGGAAAAAAACTATAATTCACAAGATTGCTAACTCCAATTTTATAGCATTTGGCACACCGGCGAGACTTTTGTTCCTTTTCTTTGCACTTCGCAAGGAACCGAAAAAGATATCTCCGGAAAAGAGAGGCTTGGAGCAAGTGTAATAAGAAGAAATGGATGGGACTAGGATTACGGGAGAAATCTTGATGGAGATTTAGGCTTTGGGGAGCCATTGTTTATAGTAAAACAGATCGGTACAGAGTAATGTCCGGAGGAAGTGGAGCAGCCACAGAATTTTATATCTTAATGCTCTTCCTTTCAAATAGGCCCTTTAAATTCAACTTAGCCTGGATAATGCGTCTTGTGTAAATGGAAGATATTGCCTTCCTAAAAATATTTATATACGCGACTTGTTTTCTATGTAGCCTCAATTCGTGGTTACATTGTTCTGCAAAAACGCAAAGGATAATACGTGTTACTATTACTGATATTAGCGCTACTATTAACACAAACTGCTTTTGTTTAGTCTATTTTTCTCAAATTCAAACAAGAGTTATGTGGACTGTGGACAGGACGTACTGAACTTCGGAACAGTATGACTATTATACAAAGTACGACATAAAAATTGATTCGACTGAAACGTAATGAATGATATGGGACCATTCCTCTCTCAAAATGGATCACCAGTTGGTAACGCCTACGCGATCTCATTTTGCATGTAGCTATAAATATCCCTGTTTTCCAAGGAAAATCAAGTAATTGATGTCGGTGTCCTTAATATCTTGCGGAAATGGCTATTTCATTGAGTCTAACACCTAGTAAAACTTGAGCGAAACTGCAAATAAGTTAATCTACTTAATCAATTGTAATAAATAACCTCAGCAGAGCACATCAATGTATCTAGGTATGTGGAATGGCTTGTCATTTTGTCATTACTAGCTATGTTCGTGTACAAGGAATTCTGACAGCAACTATGAAAATTATTGTATCAGCACAAAATATTTTTATTCCTGGGAAATCACTCCTTTATTTATTGTTAAAAAAATAGTCATAGATTTGATATTGAGTCTACAGCAAACTGGGGTATTCCAACATTCATCACTGATTTTACTTCTTTTTGGCCAGGTCACATGTGGATTGTGAATATATCCCTAGTACAATATCAGCATAAAGTAAAAGATTTAGAATTTCTCTCGAGAAATTGAGGAAAAATAAATCCTCTTCCATTTTCCCTCGAGAAAATGTAAACAATGTGTACAAATATTAAAATTACATCAACTATATCATGATCACCTTCAATCCGAAGCTATATACTATCTTATGCGTAGTAAATAGTAATACTTTCCAGGAGCTGATAAGTACACGTTTGTATGTGTGTACATAAGATCATACACATCAGAGCATAAGCTATAATACACAAGAAAGTCCCGAGGGATATGTAATATTCATAGGAGATATAATATACATCTATAAGTATGTACCCAACATACAATTGTACAGGTTTGTTTCTTCATCCACAGCCTGTGTTCTAGGTTCTTTGGTCTATATGTAGTGTATTTCAGTTATATACGATACTTTGTACGGATGATAACCACCCACCTTATTCTCCCACCCGAGAAAAACAAAACTGAAAAACTTATGGAATGATTACAGTCTGTACATGTAAAATCGATTTTCCGTTCCATCTTCATCCAACTTTCATTGCCATCATCCCTTTTTACGGTGTTTCTTCAAAATCTTTATTTCACAAACTTTATAATAGCTATATCATATCGAATGTGAAGTTTCGATGTCTACTTTACTCAGGAGACAGGAACACAAACTCACCGTGCAATTCAACAAGAAAAATATTTTCTACAAAGTATACTTACGCCAGAATGGAGACAAAGGAAGATGTCCAAGCTAATGCCATAATGGCAGCGGGGGTCATAGTTATGCTGCAGATACCTTACAAAAATTGTATTCTCTTTTAACAACTAAAACATTCTATGGTCATTTAGAGAATTTGGAGCCTTAAGTCTGCAATTGTAATATTTCAATGTCTCTATTAGCCACACCTTCTGTTTTCCTACCCCACTTACTTATCTTCCGTCTTCTAGTTTAGGGCCATACGACTACATTAAAAAGTTAAATAAATGCGTTACATCTTACCTACCATTGTACTTGTACCGTACCTCCTCTGCTGTTCTTATGCAAAGAATACTCAATTTTAGAAGAATTTTCGTAGCCCAATAAACTTAAGGTGTACAATACGAGAGTTTGAACAAAACCAGTCATATCTTGAATATCGATAACGATAAGTATTACAAAATTATTATCGCTGCTGTATGTGCATCTAATTTATTTGTTCTGTATTTTTATTGCGTGTTGCAGCAAATACTTCAGCTCAGGACCTATTCAGTTATTCAAATGTGAATATTTGTCAAGTGTATGGATTTACGGTTGTGTATTACATAAATATAGTTGCATTTGCATATGATGATACATATCTAGCTATATACGGAATGAAAAGTTTTCCCCAGTTAGCTAGGATAATTATTACGGTATCCGGAGAACTCGAATATATGTATTTCGTATATGGGGGTATGGAGAAATCGTATCTGGGTGTGGAGAGATCGTATATGCAAATGGAGAGATCGTATCTGGGTATTCACATAACTTTTGATAGCGTTTGTATGTCTTCCAGTACAATTTCTTCTGTATTTAAAGAATCCTTAGGATAATTGATGATCCTGACTCGCCTCTCTGCCGTATAAACCTCTTACATGATACCCCCATTTGCATATACGATCTCTCCGCCCTCAAATACGAATTCTCCATTTCCAGATACGATCTCTCCACACTCCCATATACGAAATCATATATTCGAGTTCTCCGTGAACCATTATTACAGGCAATAGGGAAAGGAACGGTTCGTGCTAAATTGTTTTCTCCTTAGATATCCACAGGCAATGCATTGATAGTAGGAAAAGCAAAGAAATTTTTTGTTGTGCATATCACCAATTAGTTATTCCATGTAAACCCCCATTATGTAAATAATTATTTCATCGATTGTTCTGTCATGTCGCAAATGTAATTTTGATTTTCGACTGCTGCGGCCACCCATCTATACATATTTACTACCATTTTCATTAGCAAAATAATGTCTGTGTCTACAACGTACAGTATTTACTGAATGTAACAAAAGGGGCACACGTTATACGTTTCCATTTTAATAAGTGATCGCAGAAAGATTGTCCGATTGACTAAAACGAGACTTGTCCATGTGTGTTCCATTTCGAAAACGTGTCCCAACTCCCAAAAGCTTCAAGCGTAGTCGAATTACATGTTTACTTTCACCTGCACTTTCTCCCTTGGTTAAATCGTTCGTGTCGTGCAACAATATTTTCAACTCCCCCAGCAATTCCTGTAGTGAAAGTAGACATTTCATTCAGCCGTTTTCATTCCTCTAATATAACTCCATGCTTAAGTTAGATTGCACAATAGACAGCATTGTTTACTATTTCACGGTTGACTGTCGTTGTAATAAAATGCTATGCTAATTGCAGGCCAGTGCCTCCGGCATGAACGACAGACTAATGTAAAACGCTAAAGTGGAAATGTGTAGATTAAGTTTGCTTGTGTTCGTGTTAGTGTTAATAATTCACCCAAGTTTCTTATGAGTGTTAAGGTGTAACGACCATTTCATAGTTGTTTCACTGTTTGTGTTTGTCAAGGATAAACAGACTAGACGTTTGTTGTGGAGAAATGCCTCTTGGTCTTCATTAATTCACGAGAAAGATGAGATTGTTGGTAGCAAAGCAGCTATTAACAAACTGTGCAAAAGGTCCCTAACAAATGGAACTCAAGTCAGTAACGTCGTACTCCGTACCCCATTGCCAATGCATTTTTCTAATTGGGTGCTTAACATTAAAATTGCCTTACTATTCTCACAAATTTCATCACTAACGTATTATGGAAAATCTATACTTCCGCAATTGTATAATTACCTATTCAAAGTCAGTGAATAATGAAGTACGACGAATTCAATGTTATATTCACTTTCCTTGCCTTTCTCCATTGAATTAAATGAGAGAGCGGAAATGAATGGGTATTGTTGGGCTCCCGTAAGATAATAATAACGTTCCTTGAATGCTAAATTATAGACGATACACAATCGAAGAAATGGAAATGCTGTACATTTCTGCTATTTATCTAAACTGAGATCAGTACATAAAAGATACAAAATGACATTTATAATTAAGGTCCTAACATCGCAATAGTATCATTATCGAGTTTATTGCAACTTAAAGATGCGCACAAAAAAGTGTGCTAGGATCTGCAATTAAAGAATTGCAAAGAAACTGGCTTATTGGTGAGGCCTGAATGTCCTCTAAACGAATGAGGTGCCAATGTATCTCTTTATGTCAGCGATAGTGAAAAAATTGCATTTGTTTGATGGAAATAGTAACATTTTCAAAGTCGGCGACTAGGTTATTGACCGTTTGCACTCACAAGTGAAAACAATAATTTATAAACAGCTTTAACCCCTAAGGGATTTGCAGCTACCTAAAGTTGAATCCGAGAGGGGAAAATTAATAATCGTCAGCAAGTTGGTAGTTTGGCGAAAATGGCATCTGTTCTACTTGCTTGTACTGTTCATTAGGAGGAGAGCCAAAGTAATTAATTGTCGTTTCCCACGATCACTTCACAGCCAAATTCCAAGCACAGACTCACACAACGTAGCTATTGTTTCCAAATGAAAGTTCCGTTCCATTCTGCTCCATTATGTTATTGTGGGATGTTCCACTCCAGCCATTCCTTCAATTTCCTCCGAAAGGAATATAGGTGATCTGTAAAATGACTAAAATAGGTAGTGTTGGATCTTTGGTTGCCTCAATGTAATGAAAGTAAGGCCAGTGAGTGATGGGGCTGAATCACCGGACTAGTTAATAGAAAGCATAATTTATGTATTTACCATTAGATCCATTAGCTGTTGGCTGTTGCTTTCACTGCTCCACTGCATCACTATCTCCAACACCCAAGTACATTTAATACATTTACACATTTCTATCTACGTAACATATGCTGCCTATATTATATGTGCCTAATAGTATCTATCAAAAGTGAACAATAATCTACGTCACTTGTGTTGACGTTTCTCTTCCTTTTCATTTGCTTACAGTTCACAACTCCTGACACAAAACTATGTAACTGGCACAGAAGTAAAACAATCCCTTATCTGTCTTCAACATTGTGTGCCTAGGAATAAACAACAGCTCTCCTTCATTTATAATGCAGCCACGGCCACGAGTATTGTGTTGTAAGATTAGGTCACGATATTCCCCAAGCGATTCAGAGAGCAAGTGCTTCTTCAATTTATGCTGCGTAAAAGCCTGGAAATTATGTATTGCCGTATCCGTATCATTTAATTATGCAGTTATTTCATTTGAAAAAGTAGTCCCTTGAGTTTTCTTTTGTTTTCCCAGCAATAATAGTTTCCCTGCATTGTAAGTTTATCATTGTACGCAATCTTTTATACAATTCCTATCTGCATGACCTGTATATTTCCTGAGATCATAAAAAAATATGAAAATACAATGCAATAAAAATATTGTATTATTTTTGTATTGAATGAGGGAAGGAATTAAAAGTTGATGTTTGTGTTTCTTTTACAACAGAAGAAGTAGTAGGAGACCATGTGGGAGCTCCGTGCGACAAAAAATGTAACGGACTTAATGTGGTTTGTAACACCACTTTTCACAAATGTGAATGCCGACCAGATTTCCCCATCGTTGTTGAAACAACAAGAACTGTGCTCTGCCTTCAACGTAAGTCATCCACTCTAAAAGATTTAAGAGAAACGTACCTCAATGAATGAATGTTTAGACTACACCTGCTAATTAGTTAATTATTGCATACCACAAAGTCAGTATTAAGTATTGCATACTATAATTCCTGCAACAGTTTTCACCATTTTGGTATCAAGCATATCTGCATATTGTATTTCGTCTGAACTCTGAAAGGGCAGAAGACTAGCTTTGGCAGGGAGATACCGACAACTGCGATTGCAAGTGATACAAATGGTACAATGGTACTTTTACTGTCCTCCTACTCCTGACTGTAAGAAAAATCCCCAGCATTTGTCTCATTGTTTATTAAGCAGCGGTAGCTGATTAATGGGACTGCCAAGCCTGTCTGTCTGTCCGTCTGCACGCACGATATCTCATGAAAGGTTTGATATCACATTCCAATTTAGTGTATGTGTAATTGGGGCCCATTTGGAGGTCTCAATAGAAAGTGGGGTCAATCGGACCACCCCTTGACCTTTTACAGGGTGTACATTACATGGTAAGTGCGATTTACCTGTGCAACCGATACATGTCGTGGGGATGTCAAATTACATGTGTAACCACTACACGTGGTCATGTCAAAAAATGTAAACCATATGTAAACCAACAGGTAAATCGACATAAAAATTCTATCACCACTGCATTTTTACAGTACAGTCGTTTTTACGATGGTTTATTTTAACTGATTACCTAAGCCTGTCACTTTTTAAGCGTACAACTTGTGTTAAAATTACTTCATATTATTATACTTTATCTTTGTGTATAATATCAACTCTGTCTATTAGAAACTTTCACCAAACTGTCATCAGCATTTCCAACAGAATTTTTACTAACATGGTTTATGCGCGGTGAAAGTTGGTGAAACTTCAATGTGCTGAGGAAGGGAAAATCCGATGTTAAGCGATAAGCTGCTGAGGATTGATAAAATCGAAATCAGAATGCCCATAAGTTGAAAAAATCTGATGTAAACCTAGAAAGTTGTTTGATTTACTCATACTGAACAGTAGTCATCTGCTTCGATTAAAAATGTTACAAACAGGGAATGCTCTATGGTCTGCTCCTTGGAGGAAAATAAAATAATTTACTACTACGTTATGTAATCTTCCCAGCTCATTGATAGGAATGATTGATATAAACACACATTACAATGAATAAACAGAAATAAACTAGGATGTTTGCTAGCGAGATTGTTGATTCTGCAGAGTGATTTAATGATTCTATCAAACTTTTCGAGATTCCTTTGATACTGAAAAGGTCTAACAAAGATTTCACAGGTATAGAATGCATCCAAGTTCTAGTTTGAAATGTTTGGGATTTGTTTAGTATTGTTCCCCCTTTTGTGTAGGAAAATGTTGACAGAAATGCTACTAAAATTTTGTTTACATTTCATGTTTGCCAGTGGAAGTAAAGGACGAAAACGGATGCAAATCCGCCTTAGAACTTCTATTGTGTCCAATTCTGGCACGAATGAGATATATTTCAGTAACATTCGATACATACGATATCTATCTGTTTCGGGGAAGTAGGGAATACATTACTGTAGGCATGTTATTGCAACAAAATTATCAGGATTATTTTTCAAATAGACAAAGTACGGAAATGAGCATTGAAAATCGTGAATACTAATTAGTGACTAAATGGCATCAGTATATCAATTACTTAGATAAATAATTGTAGTAGCTACTCGAGTCAAAACTATTTTCCTGTGTGACATGCTGACATGTTTTTGTTTAGTTTTGTTTAGTAATAGAAGTTTTGTATTACATTTCTCTTTCCAAAACTTAAAGCAAGTGTACCAGTGTTTCTAATTAAAATTTTAAGGACAGGTAAATTGGCATTGCGGTTGAAACAAAATATCAAGTATCACAGTCTGGTTGTTGAAAAATTCTGAGAATAGAAATGATTTGCGTAGTTATTGCAATTTGATAGGCGTATTGATACAACTCCATAATATGATCCTACAAAAAGTTAGGGTCCTGTTGGCCCTGTATCTGTCTCTCCTCGTACGTAGTCGTTCTGGTTATCATGGTAGATATACTTAGCATCAATGCTACTTTAGAAATCGATTAGATAAACTTTTCCTGTCAAACAACTTAGTTGGTGGTTTTCGTTGCTGCTGTTGAACTGACACTTCACTTTCATTTCCCGTATCACTCTGTTATGTTGTATTACGTATTAGCGTATGTGGAGCTTGTAATAAAACTAAAAAAGCACAAAACTTTCCATGAATTTGCGATATTGCATACCACGTAATATTACTGCGTGCCTAATAGTGTTATCCTGTTATCTCATATTTATTACTCGGTGGATGCAGCATAATATCCATAAAAATCTTTGGCAAAACTGAAACTTCCCGGATGTCCTATTCTATTAGTAACTTCTAAAGTATTTTGCAAATTGGAAGCGACCGAGGTATGCATTTCATAATCTGATCCGAGGCACGCTTCCATATCTTACATATACAAATTTAATTTCCTCAATTCTTTATATGAGTACCTACTTAAAAATGGAAACAGGTCATAAAGTTACAATTTCACCGCCAAAATATGCGAAAACTTCGTAAGTTTATTTTTGCCATAGTACATACGTACTTACTATTTTCTGCTATTTTTTCCACCCATTTCTTACGTTAACTATAGTATATACATACTGTGCTAAGAAAATGTGAATCAGGTAACTTTGACTTCAAGTTGGGCTCTCAAGTAAAAGAAAATGATAGCGAAAATATATAACTGCTAAATAAATGTGAACAGGAGATGTAAATGTCATGTCGATTTATTTACCAAAGTAAACAGTTTACCTAAATGTCCTGAAAACTGTCTTGTAGTAAGTAGATGAATGCACAGAGATACCAAATTAACTATAGTTCTCTATCTTCTTTATATATGTATTTATATCACATCCTGTACAAAAAGTAGCTAAAAGTGGCTCCTAGGAAAGGGAAGGATGGATCGAAGGAGAAAATCATGAGGGAAATATCTCTTTAGAGCAATCTCTATTGTATTTTCACACGGCCCACTTTTTCCCATCTTGGGCCGAGTTTTCCTGTTTTCCCCTTTTCACTTCACTAGCTCTCACTCACTCCTTCAGAATAATGTTGGGAAACTGTTTTGTTGTCAGGATGTTGCTTCATTTCATAGACAGAAAACCCTACTTATACTGTCCGTAGTAGGTGGCTATTTAATTTTTTTTGCTCTATGTCTAAACAGGAGGTACTTTCTCCGACATAGGGTTGATTTTTGGCCACCATCTTAAATAGAACAATTATAATTTAGGTAGCGTACAGACCGAATGTGTGTATTTCTATACATAATATCCCTGTACACAATGCCCAGTCAGTTAATTTAGGTAAATCACGCTAATGGTTTACCATTACTTATGACCAATCAATGTTAATATTATTAATTAATTGTGTAGATAAAATTAAGAACAATGTTGTTTTTTTCGAATTGACGATAGTTAACACTAAATTATGGATCTCTGTATTTGATACGAGGAATCGGCTCACCTACATAGTGGCCAGATGCGATTGTGAGACAATAATTTAATGGTGACAATGTATTTAATTTCAGCTGCTAAATTGGGGGAAGAGTGTCTCGACGAAAAAGCGTGCCTTCAGGAAGATGAAAATTCAGACTGTAAACAACAGCAAAACAGCGCTCTTTGCAGATGTAAAGATGAATACCATGCTGTTTTAGACAAAAGTTCAAAGAAACAGCGCTGTGTTCCAGGTTGGTTAAACATTCTTCCAATTCTCATATTATTAATATCATGCACTGTCGACTACATGTCTACATATACCAGTTGAAAGTGAAAATTAAGAGATATAAGGAATAGAGAGAGAGAAACGGATGTAATTATGAAGCAACGAACGTTTGATTAGGGCAGCTAAGTAAGTATGATAACAACCATAACCTTAATGAATTGAAAAGATACTAGTAACGATATGTGTTTTTTATGTTTATTTAAGTATTACATACATGCATTGATTTGATTTACTGTGTCTTATGTTTTACATTATTGTTATCTATTCCAGTTCTACCTAAATATGCTACTTACTATAATATTATCAGTCCAAGAAAATTAAAGCTATTTATTTCACGAGTTACACATTTGAATTTATTAATGATAGTGTAAACGCAGCATTGATTACTAAGTTGATAAATAATTGGTAATAATAGGAATTAGAGTATGTGAAAACTACTGACCATTAATAACTATACTATAAGTATACTAAACTGAAACATGTAAAATTGAGACATGGTATTGGTCGTCTCAACCTTTATTTAAGTACACATCTTTTTTCAAGAAAAATTAGTGTCAGGACGGGGAAGTGGCTTTTATTCTGTATTACCAGATGAGGATCAAAGTAAAAGTATAATTTTCTGCCATATGACCAAACACAGGGTATTGAAACCGTTTCTATTGATGTAATGTAGCTCATAAAGTGTAGTGTCATTAACCCCGTTTTATTACTTTTCTTCAATAAGACTATATTATGCTTTGTCAAGGTACCATCCCCTTATCCCAGGCAATCTGTTTCATCTCAGTTTAATTCACCTCTTTGTAAATACAATGAATAATTTCACTTCCAATGAAAGCCAAACATAATAAATCTTCAAGCCAAAGCTATGTGCAGAAAGTAATAAGTTTCTCAGCAAAAAAGTCTTGCTTGCTGATTTCTCCCTAAACACCTGTTCCTTTTATTTCCCCTCAATAACATTCTCCATTTCCGTTATTTGCTTGCAGCATCACTAGCAGCCAGAGTTGCTTATAATATTATTCCTGAACTTTCTAAGCCTTCCTGATTCCTAAACCTTTTAACTTTACATGTAGATGAAAGGTGGTTATTTGTTTGTATCGAATCGTATATTAACGTAGAATCCTTGTGTTGTAGAACGTAATCAAAGAAAAAAGGAACCATGCAGGGAAATGATTTTATTGCAGCTGTTTCTGTAGTTAATAGAAAATTGAAAGCTGTTTTCCATTTGAACAAATTAACAGTTGTCCCCCTTTATACCTGCAACGTTTCTCAGAGCTAAAATAGATTGCTTGTTATGCCAAACTCATTACATTAGAGCAAAACGGGGAACTTCTAATTAAGGATATTCTTTTTCTATTAGTCAAATTAACATTTACTGCGCTGTTGTTGGAGTATATGCATACAAAGTGTAATCTAACCTATATTTACTAAAAACAACTTCGACATAACTATTGATTTCATTCACTACTGGATTAACTGAATACAGCAAAAATTTCCTCTTACTTTGAAATAAGTCGTACTCCACTACCGAAGTTAATTTTAATTGCGTGTAATGCCAAAAATGTAACGCACATCAATGTCTGCAAACTCTACGTGTAAGCGCAATAATAATCTTGATGTTTGAAGAATTTTTTTTGCCACCTACTACAATGCTTATGCATACATTACGTAGTATTTTAATAAAGAATTATATCTACAAATCTAGATAGGTGTTACATACAATTGACATGAGGTTGTAGTAAGTTTTTAATTTCCGTACATTTGTCTACTCTATATATTTATTACTACTGCTACGTAACGCTGTCGACTTTTAGCTTCATCTTTCAATTTTACTTTTATAAGATGAGCTTCTACTCACTAATTTCCTCAATATCCGAATTTACTTATCGCCACTTTCAATTTCGCTAAATATAGATTTTACCAAAATAGATGTACATGTACCTATGGGCTTTCTATACTAGTAACAGATTACAGGTTTAATTTCGAATAAAAAATCAATACCTACATAAAAGTGTAATCTTAATAATCCTTTAGCGTTTGCCTGGCGCATATAGGAAAAGTAAAAACAGGAAATAAACATTAAATTCTAGCTTTGATTTGAGTACGTACACTGCAGTTTTTAGGTTACAGCGTTTCTTGATAGAATGAACAATGAAATGGGTTTTATACAAGAAGATGCAATTACAACTATACTTGCTCAAAAGCAGCGAAAAAATAAAACTCTTGTAGGTATCGATAGGAGATTCCAGAATTTACAGGGTGGTCTAAAGCAGGTTTAGATATGACTTTCACCATGTTAAAGAGCTTTCCCTTCACGTATATAATGAACGGTATTACAATTCGCAAATTACCTTGCTTTATTGAGTGTAGACTTGATGGAAGGAGAGAGAACAACAATGAAACCCCCGGTCTCCTCTCGTTGATTGTGAGCAAAAGTTTTCCTTGTGTTACATAATTGTCCACTGAAAGAAAACAATTTGGGGGTTTTCTTCAATGACAAGGGTTATTGTTGCCCCAAAAACAAGCAATACAAAAGGTTAGAATTATTAAGCACATAAGTTGGAGGAATGCGAAGCTACGTAAATGGAGTTTAGGGGTTCAGAGAGAAAAAGCGGTGAAATTCATGTGGCAACTAATTGTACGACCCTGTATGTACTACTACTACATGCCTATCACTATAGATAGACATTGATTATTTCGTCGCTTATAACATAAGGTGATCACTGAAGTGTTATTTATTCTCATAGAGATCATTATAACTTACATCCTTTATAGTGCGTTCAATCGGAAACAACGAAATAAGTCAATAAGTCAGGCATGAGCATTATATAATATAACTTATGAGTTTTCATTCATATTATAGAAAGAGACAGACATTTTGTAATTATTACCAAACTATATTGCATCGTAGATAAATACTTATGAAATGTACTTTTTGCAACCATAACGCAGAATATGATGGAAAAAGTCGATATAGCATTCTTGTAGCAAATTAAGAATTCAATGCCTAGAATTTAAATTAGTTTCTCCATGGTCGTATATTTGTAGTAGGAATGGCATTTGTTATAGAATCTTATTTTAGCTTTTTTACTGCTAAATCATAGTACAAAGATAATCTGTTTTTCCCTACCTAGAGCTAGAGTTATTTATTCGATAGCAATATTAGCCATGATAGTAAGCGGTGGTTTAAACAAATTCTATTTTTATTCAAATTAGGGACAGAGAGCGCACGTACGTGTAAGTACAGATGTCCTGTTGAGATAAATTAAATATCTTAAGCGTGATAATTTCAGTAGGAGAAACCTAATGAATTGTACACAGCTGAAGAGATGTAAAATATAATGTAAATCCCAGTCATCCAATTAATGTAAGGTTTGTAGTTAATTGAAAGGAGAGGAAACAGTGAGATCAGAGATATTTCTTTAGGATTGACTTGTGTGGAAGGGAGGTGGATCGGTGGATGTGATATCTGTAAACAATGTATTATATTATGGCGCAGTAGTTAATTAAAGTACATCCGTGGTGGTAGAGCCGGTAGAGGACTGATGAAGAATGTAATCTAATGTTTTATGTTTTATAATACAATAGAGGTAGATGCATTATTGAAGTTCTTGCTAGAACTTCCCCCGCATATTGATGGTGATGGCTTGCCAACTTACAAAGGCTTTTATACCTCCCCGAGCAGAATAAATATTTGATCATGTCGTAAACGACCCAACTGAGTTGAGATTGAGCCCGGAGTCTGTTTCCCATTTACTATAGTACGATTATTATGCCTACAACCTGCATTTACGTAAGCTTCAGGTGAAAACATTAAGTTGATTCAGTGACTCAGCTTGAGTTTGAGTTGACTGAGTGAGTGAAATTCACTTTCGTATACTTTACAGTTACAGTCGCCTGGCTAGATACAAAATGGGTCTTACTCTCCTACGTCTTTATTTATTGCGGGAATCCCTTACTTGTCTTTTGTACTTAATATTGCCAGTGTAATCATGCAGCAGTAACAACATAAGGCGAGGTGCTCTAAACTTGTGTGTTTTCCAAGACATCTTTTAGCTTTCTGTTAAACTCTACCCATATGTAATAGGTTTTTTTTATTCCCAAATCTCCTCTCATTTTGCTCCCTTTTCTGCTGACTTATAATATACATTTACTACTAGCTATTACGTAGGGATGTTAGCGAGAGGACGTTGGAGAAGGACTGCAGTAGAAATCCTAGTTATAACAGACATTTCAGACTATATAGTGGTCTTTCAGACTGCTTTGCGAATTCACAAAACGGTAACACAGGAGAACTTATTAGTACCCCATAAAGTAAACTAGTCTAAAGAAATAAGTTCTTACTTCTTACCAGCTACATAAACAAAGTTTCTCCTTTCTTCTATAAAACTACAATCCCTTTTCCATTTATAGCCTTAGCTATGTCAATAATGTGGAAATCGTAATGTTTTCTACATAATACAAACTGGATACTTGTATCAACTATAGTGTCGTCAACTATTTACTTTATACTATAATCCACACACAATTGGAAGCTTTACAAATAAAACAAATGCTAAAATGTGAAGCAGAGGGATTCCGAGAATTTTAAAGGAAAATATATAGGGAGCTACGTTCCTTTGTCTTTCTCAAAGTTAGCTAGACTCACTTCAGGTTTATGTCACTAACATTTATTTATTCTACAAAGCCATGGGTAGTTAAAGAAATCATATTGTTGGGCATGTGGCAAATCAACATGCATTGCGCATGCATTGGTATGTAGAAGCAGTTACACTGATTTGTAAATATAATATTCCATAGCTAATATTTTTTATCAACTCCTGAGTAATTAAACATTCTTTATCTTACTAAATCAGTATACTTCCTTATTGTTAAATTTGTGTAACAATAAACATCTAGTGCAAAATCTCTTCAGCAGATGCACATAGTTCTGAAGTTACTCTTACTGCAATATTTTTCTTGAATTTCTAGTCGATCGAGTCTAGTAGAGAACATTTCACTAAAAGTAGCAAAAATATAGCAAATAATAATTATTTGCTATATTTTTACAATATTATGATCTGTAGTCAAGAAAGCTGTATTGTTGCAGATCAGAAGAATTTCCTTTAAAACCTGATCCAGGAATAAAATTTTATTGTTTTGTAGTTAACCACTTCACTACAATAATACCGAGAAATGCCACTAGATTGTGATTCCTGTTTTCGCTTGTGCTTGCAGGGAAATTAAAATAGTTAACAAGCATTGTGCTAATGTTTTGAACAGTTTCTTACCAATTTTTTGCTATTTTTAATTTGACTCATTACTTCTATAGACAGTTAAGGGGGACAAAACATCTACAGATTTGAGCAGCAATACAGAAAACACTTGACTGTCTTCTTCTGTTTTTCTTTTCTTGTTTTCATCACCTGTCTGTACTTATATGTCCTTTGGGCAAATTCAGACTCGTGAGCAAGTAGGTCGCCAATATTATATGGGTGGTGTATAGTTCGCAGCGAAAGCCATAGTTAATTACTTTGTGCTAACCAAAGGTTTAAAACTAGGGAGCGACCTAAATCTCAACAACTCTCAAAAGCACTCCTATCAAAGCACTTGACTCAAGTTGTACTTTTCCTTGAATCCCTGTCCTGCTCTTGTCAACTCTTCTGATGGTTGCAAAATGTCTAAAATTACGGAGGCTATTTTTGAGCGATCATTATAGAGAATATATCCAGGAGAATGTAATCTTCATAAAAACAGCAGTATAGCATATAGGCAATTTTTCTTTTAGTATATAGTAAGTGATAATACCAGCCTTGGGATATATTTCCTGGAATTTGTTTCGTAATTTCTACTCATTTCCTCTCCAGAAGGTTTTTTGTGATAGTTGAAAAGAGGGTTTTATTAATGAACCTGATTACTGAAGATGCTTCGTTGAGTATTTTTGTTAGTTCATGATCCTAATGGTTCTTTTTTGTAATTGCAGAACAGCAGTTGCTCAACAGCGATTTGGCTACTCTCATCGGAGTAGGAGCAGGGATGACTTTATTCTGCGGACTAACGTGCTTGGTTCTGAGGATTTTCGCACGTGCAAGATTCGGTCCGAGACATCATCATTACGGCAATGCACATCTAGCGCCTCCAATTACGCTCTCTACTGATCACGGTATCCTCATACCGTGCATGCCAATATACTCTTGAATTTTGTCAACTTTCTCGTCTTATTGTTAGTCAAAAGATGTATAGAATCCCTAGGTAGTTTATACCCTACTTAGGTTTAGTTAATATCTGAGTTGAATTATTATTAAATTCTCATAATTCAACTTAGTTCCACTATTATGGCAGAAACCTTAGCTAGAAATGACTTGAAATCCTTTACTCTATCATTCTACTTGACGAAAATCTAAGCTTCCTTGCTTTCACTCACTATCGTTAATGATTTTCTTGGTGTTGAGCAGGTTCTCTGTGCTTAGCGAACGTCTTTTCGCTTTACGGCTTTAAATATACGTGAAATTATATGCTTGGTGTACTGTGCATATTATATCTTCTCGGATATAACAGTAGAATACATTAACAAAAAGCTACAGTATGCATACAAAGCACATTATTGACAAAATGAGTTCCATCTTGCCAAGTTGCCACAAAATGTCTCAAGAATTCATAGCTACTAAATGCATTAGGTTGCCAAGTCCAAACTTAATAATCTCCAATAAAATTGTTTATCATGCTTTCACCACTTTCTACTGCGTGTTGGCAAATAATAATGCTAATTAAGTAATCAGTAAAAAAAATCCGTTCAATGGAGACAATTCTGAATTCAGTAATGTGGCGGTAATTCAGAGAAATGGTTTAGCATCTCCGTTAATTAATTAACTGTGGCCTAAATCATTTAATAGTTGAGTTTAGGAAGTTAGTGTCCATGATAATGTGCATTGTGTCTGTACTGTAGTGTAACCAGTAAATTAATGTGCTTTACATCATACAAGTCTCACTGGCTGTGTTGTGCATTTGGAATACAAAATAGTCAGACCCTGGTGAGTTCTACTCAGACAGAGCCGAGAAAACATAATGCTATAATAAATATTCTTGGTAATGTTCCAACTAAGTGTTCCATGGGGAATTCTTCAAGTCTTGAACTCATAGTCTATTTCTCTTGCTTTTTAATTGGATTGGGAACATTGGGAATATTTCCGGAACACTTGAGCTGCCTTTGCATAACAAATATAGCAAGCATATGTGTGAGTTGTAGATCTTTTAATAATGCATGGCTATTATATCATCAACCTCTCCTCCACACACACTGCACGCAAATATTCGATACTCATTGACCGTTTTACTCGCTAGTTGTGTCCTTACAGGATTTTTTGAATATTATGTTTTGATTTTTTCGTTGTGAAAAGTGAGTGTTATAATATTATAGATTGGTGTATTTAAATGTTGTCTTCATTGTTGTAATTGTAATTGTACTTGTGATGTATTGTTCCGTTTTGTGCAATTGTCTATTTTGATGGTCCTCAAATGGGAGGAAGAGTGAAGAAGCGATTGTTTAGCTGTCTCTGTGTATTGTACTGTACTTACTTTTGAAAAACGTCCACACTCAATCACTCAGCCACACCCATCCATTCATTTTGCACACAGACACCTTACAACTTTCTCTATGTGTCCTAAACCGTAATTGTTCGTACTCGTAGCAAGCTATGCGAGTGACTAACAATGCAACTAATGAATGTAATAAGATAATGAATGTCTCCAATTATTGTTAGTACACTATTTTGAGTTAGTGAAAACGACTAACGTAGTTTTGGACTCGAATTTTTGGCTTATTTAACGCTGCTACTACAAATCTAGCGACTGAACTGACTCTTCTGACTTGTAATAGTTAGTCCTAGCTCACTACTACTACTGCTACTACTGCTACTACACTACTACCTACAAAACTATTGTCAACTGTAGTAATTACGCTCACTCTATCTATTACAGCACATTTTCTTATGACTCATGACATTGTTGAAATGCTAGCACATCAATCTACACACGGGCTGGTTGTGCAAATTACTAAACTCTACTTTTAGCACTTTTCTACTTTTAAAACTGCATAGAAATGAAAATCATTGGGTAGGCAATATATGGTGTTAGAAATCCTAGGGGTTATCAGACAATTTTAGGGTGTAAGTGTATCAGAAAATTGAAAATCGGGTAGTGAGGTTAATAGGAAGAGGAATTCACTGTTTTGCTGTGGCTAGGAGGCGAAGGAGGGGGCCCTTCTCGACACTCTTCAACGAGGAGCTCGACTGGTGGAGGGTCCAGACGGGCGTCTGGATCGTTACTGGCACCACCAAAGAGACCAGGTGATTGTGTAGGCCTTTAACTGCTAAAGAGTTTGTCTTGGTCTGGGCTCATCATTCATCACACTCTCGAGTGTGACAGAGACAAAGGATGTAATATGCAATAGTTGATAGTCCCAGACTAAGACGCACACTGTCTTCATCAATTCATTTTTCTCGTGTAATAAAGAAGGGTCTCGACGCGCGAGCAACTCGTCCATCCGGAGCACCGGCTCTTCCCGAAGTCAAAGAAGCTACAGTCTGAAGAACCCCAGTCAGAACCATCATCACCATCTTCACCATCGACCATCTGATCCCGAGGCCGGTTTGCACTCACAGTTTGGTCACACTCTCATCCCGCCGTCGAACTCCCAGAAAGTCAACCGCAGCAGTAGTGGCAACCTCCACACCTCTCCTCATCATAGTCAACCGACACACCAACAACACAGTCCGCAAAAGGCATGAGCCCTTATTCAACCATTACAATTACACGCATTTTGCTTATTCTACTCAATGCGGTACACATTGTAATTAGCTATCTGTAGCATTTTGTAATTGTGTCATCACATCGTCCTCCGTCACATCCAGTTTCACTAATACCGTAATGGCCAAGCCAAGTAAACTGCGCAGAGAAGAATTATGTTAAATTCTTAATATGCTATGACAGATGCTTCTTAAAGCTTACTAAATGCTTTCAATTTAAGAGTAGAATACAGTAACTAATCATTTTGGAGCTAGTATAGCTAACCAATAATTCTTTAATGTCTATAAGACATCTTGTCATCTTGATCTATAACTACTAAGACTAAAACTAGGTGCTGGTAGGTGAATTTGTGTACGTGTCCCTCACAGTCGAAGAGCCATCAAGTTTCTTTAAATATTTATTGCTACTCCGTAAGTGTCCTACTGACTCAGGCTAGCTAGTGAAATTTTCCACGACTAATTAGTCCATATTATTCTATATCCTTTCCTCAATAGCCTGAGCAATTAAATGGATAGGCTCGCTGCTAATAATTTATACTCTCAAAGGAAAACAAAATTACAGAGGCGCTATGCGTAATGCTAATATTTGCGGTGCAAATTCAGGTAATTACATTATGGGACAGAATCACAAGCTTAAAAATTCGAGTTCAAAACTTCTGTCATTTATTGTCCTAGTACAACTTCTAAGTTCTACTGCAATCCCGTTTATTTGTGTACTGCATACGAGTAGGTACAGTTGGAGTAATATAAATAATTGTCATTCTAACATTTTAAGTTGAGATTAAACATTAAATTCCCGTGGGTAATCCTGCAATTCATGTTTGCGGTACCTATTTGCAATATTGCAAGAGATATTATATTTCGAAGAATTATACAGTGCTAAAAATAATAATGCATGAGACTGTTGTTAACAGGGTTTTATAATAATTTCAATGCAGTTTGCCAATTGAAAGATTAACAGTGGAAACTTGAATATATGTGGGTATCATTTTACGAATCTAAACATCACAAGTACTGTAAAGCAATTGTATGTTTAGGAGGAGCCGTAAGATTTAGTTTTCATATCGTGGAAAACTAGAGCGGCAAGTGTACTTTGTAGCCATAGCTTAAAGAACTGTGGTATTGCATCATACTTTGCATGCGAGAGCGTGAATGTGTGTACTAGGTACGTACGTACTTGGTGGGTATGAGTGTGCGGACGGAGTGTGTCTAGTCTTCGTTTGTAGATCGTGAAATTGGAGCACACCGTCATCCTGATTCTGGCTCGCATACATGCAGAGACTGAGTGTATAGTTTCTAAGCGGAAGAAACTAATTGTGAACTTTGAACTGTGACAACAGTTTTATCAAATTAATAGATCCTTTTTCCTTCACGCAGTTGGGAGAAAGTTTTCTCCGGAGGAAAGGGAAATGGTGAAAGGCTTGTTAGCAGTTAAGTTATGTGTTTGAGTCCAGAGAGATGAGCTACAGTTTAAGTTGCTGGTTATTAGCCGTAGTAATGCAGAAGTCAAGAGTCAAGACTCATCAAAATTCTCTATAATTATCTTCGGGGAGAAAATTCTCTTTCTCCCCCCGCACTCGCCATCCTCCTCCTATACGTTTTCCAGGTAGAAAAATAAATGGGTTTGGCTAGGAGGGGCGTAGCTGCCGTGTAAGTTGAAGTTAAAGTAAGGCTGTCATCTGCCTAAGCCTATTTGTGCCAATCTATGCACAGTGAGCATACATTGAATGATATCTCTTCTCTTGTGCATATGTTTTGACAATGGTAAGTACACGGACAAAGAGTCAGTTATAAACATCTGCTCTGTATTATAGGCAATATGTAATAGAAAGGGTTTCAGAACTTATATATCTCAATGACAATATTCTCAGAATAACTTCTGTGTGGCATTTGTAGTTTCAGAGGCAAAGCTGGGCGCTTTACTCATTGTGAACTTCATCACAAAACTAATTAACTTTTCAAATGTATAACATGACACCTAAACATTATTTTCTCCCTAAGCCTCTGCTCTACTTTTAGCATCCAGCAAGGTTTCTGATAGATAGAGGACAAAGTCTTTGCTTTCTGGATCTCTGATTATAAATGTAATAGTTGATGCCGTTTTATAGTCCGCTAGGTACACTTTCCATTCTTTACTTCTGTAATAATGAGCCCTGCTCATAATATACTTCTTTTTCCGCTGCCCCTAACCCTCTCAGTCCCTCATTTTACATTAAAGATTTACATGATGCTCTAGCAGCCACCTTATCTCACTTGGCAGTATAGGGCTAGCTTATATTATTATTATTACCATGAGGCATGAGTTTACATCATAAATGCAATCGTTATTTACTGCTCCCATTGAATTCCATTTATGCATAACAGCAAATTATATCTCAACGTGCTCCTTTTTTGCGAAACAGAAAGTTCCAGAGGTTGATGTCCGTTTATTTGGAGCAGCAGCTCATCATGCATGATTCCTGATATTATGTAAATCCAATACAGAATCTGAAGACTCCTTTAGAATTATTAGCAATAGAAGAGATCGTATTAGTATTTTGCAGAAATCTTTTACAAAATACCCTTTTTAATAATCAAGTGTGCTCGTAGGATGCTATGCCTATTAATTACAGTAATGATAGAGATAGTACATAATTGAAGATGCCATACGGATATTTTATTCTGAATACCTGCTAGTCCTTTTATTCTGTAGTCAATTCCGGTAAAGATGATGAGTTTTTCCGCGTAACTTAATCCTCTACTAATTTGTATAGATTTTCTTATTAACGGAGGTAGCTCTAAACTGGATATTGTGGTTATTTATGTATGAAGTATTGCATGAGACAAAAATCTAATGCGGATTTATGGAGTGCATCCAACATATAAGCTAATTAATGAAATATAATACATTCATTTTTATAAGCAGCATGATATATATACATATTGATAAGCAGTGTGTGAATGTGTTGTCGATATTGTCCCTTTATGTAAAGGAATAGTAGATTTCACTATTTAATAGATTTGGCCCATAGAATTCGTGCTAAAATATTACAGACACATGAATAAGCATCCTTTGATAAATATTCAGTAGTTATATAAAATTGTAATGCACTACATACCTTTCCATTTCCACTAGTTTGCTCTCTCTAGTATAGATCAATAATAATCCTTGTAATTAATGAGCTAATATGGTTAGATGCCTTTCCAGTAGAATCTCTCCTTGAATTATTAGCAGATGAGTAGAAGTGAAGTATACTCAGCCATAAGTATGTACTAGATTATTATAGTTACCTCACGTAATTTGCTAAGCATATATAGTAGTTGTTAATCCCTATCAAGCCTTTTTGCTGAAAGGTAAGAGCTGTTGGTAAAACATTGGGAGAACTTATTGCGAATTGAATTAAATTGCAGGCTAAGCGGAGCAGTTCTGCCGGAGCTATTTAAAAGTCAAGTCAAACAACTATACTGAATGGATGCCAAAAGAAATTCTTGTTTATGCCGTTCCTGCAGATATTCTACTACTATTACCGATATAGTACACATAAAAACTGAATGAACAATATCTACATCTACATACGAGTATAATTGCATAGGGAATGAATGATCTCACTCAACTTACAAGAAGCAGAACTGTGGTAATTCAGTGCATCTGTGTTTCAACAAATTCGCATAAAGAGCAAGAGGACGTACATCCTATTACAATGTTCTCAACACACTTTCACTCGCTTCCAGTGGCTGCGATGTGAACTTTCACTGTGTGCTAACGTAATTATTTATGACATTCTGGGTGAGCTAAATCAAGGTTAAAAGAATTTAATATATGTACTTATTATGAGTGAAATATAATAAAATATATAGACCTTTAAGCAATGATAAGGTCCACAAAAATTGGATAAGATGACTACGTTACTTAAATAATAGATATGAATTATGTCTACTCTGTCGAGGGCTGTCTGAGAAGGTAACATCGTAATTGGTCCCCATTTGCAATTGGTCCCCACTAGTAATTGGTCCCCTTTGTAATTGGTCCCGCTGTAATATGTCCCCGCTGTAACTGGTCCCGCTGTAATTGGTCCCCGTGGTAATTGGTCCCGGCTATTATTTAAGGGTAATTTTAGGATTAGGAAAACGAAATTGGTCATTATTA